>WARS01000077.1:222500-317500 GCA_008933995.1 Datnioides undecimradiatus | reverse complement strand
GTTTCCAAGCTCTGTCTTCAGAGCAGGTTTAATACAGGCGCTGCGTGAATCCTGTTTAGAATTATGCTTTCATATCCCATAAATATGGCAATAAATCAGTCGCGCTTTGCTGCAGTGCACCCAGGGGTCTGAAATTTCAATTTATTAGCTTCACAAATCAGGTCAGTGCTCAGTTGAGGTTGGAGTGGAAACTCGCCAACCAGAGCGCTGCAGGTTTTGCTCACTGAGAGTCTGTGGAGACAAATATCCTCCGCGGTGCATTTCTACCTTTTTGATTGAGATGTAACTCGGAGCTGTGCGCAGACAGAACGTCTCCTGTCTGTGAACACCAAACACCGACACCGATGAGTCCGTAAAACAGGATTTTACAGTCCGTGATCAGACCAACCGGTCATCATTTTAATGTCTCTAAGATAAACTGAAGAAACCCGGATTCATCAAATGTAATTGACCGCTTCAGCTCAGCTCAGTTAAAACGTGCATCCACCATCGTCTGCTATGCATCTAACAAAGACAATACAAGTAAAGTTACACATGGACACGCTAATCGTCGCCGCCTTTCGGGCTTAGTACAAAAGATTTCAGTGATTAAAAAGTAGGAATGGCACATGTGGTGCGTTTTAAACCTGATTCAAACTGTCAAAGCAGTGCGTAACGGCTCGTTTCAGGTGAATTTCATCTGTAACCTTTTTGATTTGAGTCGAAGATATTTTTATCGGAAACTATATCAGGAAAAGTGAAGATTGTGTTGAGGACCACACCTTTAATTGCCCTCCTGTGCTGCTCATCAATCGTGGCTCCTTTGGAGTCAGTCAGCTCTAAAAGTGTTCAGCGAGCCCAGTTTAACCCGCCGGAGGGGGAGTTTCGATGACTCGTGGAAAGTGTTTCGCCGCCTCGGAGGAAATGAGTGAAAATGAGTCAGAGGCGTCTCCCAAAATGTCTCCACTGCATAAATGGACCGTGGACTGACTCATCTGTCAGGCATCATCGTGATCGACGCCGGGAGCCTGATGAGAGAGCGTGACTGCAGACCGGGATCGAGGACCGGCTGCACCGATATGAGGTGTCACTGTCTAAAAAGAGGGAACAGGCTTCGAGGATCAGGTCCCTCAGTCTAATAAGACTAATAGTCGCTCCACAATGAGACAAGTCACGGTTCAGCTGTTTCCTGTTTTCGCTCCTCGTTTGTCTGACCTGCGTCTGGTTTGTTAATTAGCTCCTCCGGTGTCTCGTTACCCTGGTTCTGAGTCTTCACCTCTGCCGGTTCGTCTTTTTACTTTGCATTAAACCTTTTTGTTTGTGGTCCCTCGTGTTTGGGCCTGCTCCCTCGGACTCATTTGCCTGTGTTGGACTGTTTTCCTGGTTTTAACCTGCCTGCCTGACTCAACCACCTGTAAACCTTCTCGCTCTGCTTTCCTGTTTATCAAATCATTGGATTGCACCTGCTCGGCCTCTGGAGGCTGCATTCAGGTCCAACCTCTTGTTTCCCTCCGGGCACAAGTTCTGACCGCTGCTGTACTGTCCAACTGAATATGATCCCGATGCCAAAGCAGTCGTTCATCAGCAACTGATCCTGGTCCCAGGTTATAGCTGTGAAAATGAAATCATGCTGCTAATAAACAAACTGAAAATGGTGACAAACCTTTGCTTTCTCTTCCTTTATCATCACATTCACCACAATCCGTGCAAATCCCCAAGAAACCATCGATCCACCTCGGTTGTGTGGATCCAGTCCCTCTGCATGTTTTCCAAAACAAACAGCAGCTGTTACACGAGAGAGCGTGGTCGCCACGTTGTAATGGGGACACCTGGAGGTCAGGGAGGCGCTCACAAGCACCAGGATGAGACAGCTGTCAACGTTCTCCATCACTGCTGACTTGATTTACCTGAGAAAACCTGTTTAAATTACATTTACTGCTGATTTTAAACCAACTCATGCTCTTATCTCCAACTGCACCAAGTAGTTGTTTGCCTAAAACCGAACGGCAACCTTTGCACAACATTAACCAGGTGTTTATTGGTTGTTACCATGGCAGTGAAGGTCACCTGACTATGGATTTGTTCTCCATAGAGAGAGGTAAAAGGGATTGTCTTACCATCTGCACACAGGTGGACTTCTGAGGTTGTGTTATGTGCGTGCAGACTGAAGAGATGCACCAGAAACAAATAAGTAATCTCTGCATGTCAAGGGCTGATGCTGTCTCCAAAGGTCGGCGGTGGAAGGCTGCAGGAAGACACAGGGAAATATCGACAGCATGCAGGCTTTAATAGTTTGGGGGGGCGAGTTGCTTTGTTCAATTTATTGCCTTTATGCTTCACTATCCTTCACTATTATCCAGGAGAGCTCGCGGCGTGTGAGCAGGTGGGAATTCAGGGTCATTTCAGCTCAACAAGAAAAAAAAGCCGCTTGACTGATTTGCATTTGTTCCCACAGCAACAGATACACACAGCGTCCCTTTTTATCGAAATAATCCCCTCCAATGCTCCCCGGATGACTTTTAGCGAATGTTATAAAACTTGGCAACCTTGAATCGATGTGGAGGAACACAAAAGGATCTAGACCCGTAGATAAAATGGTCACTCATGGAGGCAAACAACCCCTGAGATTAAAGCGGCCTTAAGCTCATTTAAAAACGGTTTAAGTGGAATTGTCTTAGCGCGCTGTCAGAGCTCGCTGCGGGCTCGCAGATAAGAGCTTCACTTCACAGATCTCAGCGTAGGCTCGATCAAACGCGGCGCTTGTTGTTTAATAGTTTACAAAGTCTGGCTCCTGTGGGGAAACGGAGCGGGAGGAGGCGACTGCAGACGGGGGGCACCACAACAGATAAAGGACTGAGTGTGTCGTGGAACAAATGAGAGAAATAACAAATACAGAAATAAGGAAAACGTCTTCAAGAGTCAAAGCTGGTGAGGTGTAATGAGCTCGATTTGAATATCAGAGCATCAGCGCATTCTCTGATTGGACGGTTTATTATAAATATGCAGAGAAACAGCAGAGAACAAGTGTTTTCACACAGAGACACGATGTGGTTTTATTGGTGTGTCGGGAAACCACAAAGTTCCCCCCAGAGGACGTTTGCATGCAGCTCTGAGAGAGAGAGCGAGTGAGTGTGTGTGTGTGTGTGTGTGTGTGTGTGTGTGTGTGTGTGTGTGTGTGTGTGTGTCTCAGAGACCGATTTCACACTGTAAATCCCTCCCAGTCTCTCCGAATAATTAGCAGCTCTTTTTAAAAACTTGAATCACCACATTTAAGGATACAAGTGCGAAAACTGCCTTGAAAAGGCAAAAATGATCAGATTGCGCAGGTCCTGCGAGTCTCTGAGTTCTGCATGCATAAAAACATGCAGTTGTGGTTGTGCACGCATGTTTCTGCAGCAACAAGATGCAACCACTGCACAGGAACGCTGCCTGTTTTCAGCAAGATCTTCTGTCTCAAGTTGACAGCGTAAACTCGTCTGGATGCACAGCTCTTCAGGGTGAAATTCAATGACATAAACTCAAATAAGCCAATAAAGAGCAGGATATGCACACAGATGGTGTAGAAATGGACCTAAACACAGCGACAGCAGCACTTGGTTCAGCCGCACCGCACTGTCTCAGCTAACAGCCACACATGTACACGGCAGAGAGCGACGCCGCCATGATGTTGAGGAGCTTTAAATGCTGCTGCGCACACATGGAATGAAACCTTTGCCTGTAGAGCAAACTCGTGTGATAAGCAGTTTGTGTTTCACTCATTTTCTAACTTTTTCATCAAATTATGTTGTTTAAAGGCTCCAGGTTTAATGTTCTGCACAGAAACAGAGGAAACGAGGGAGTGGAGTATTTCCTGTGTGCAGGATTTATTCCCCCAGGACTCAAACGAACCAGAGACAAACACGGTTTCAACTGAGCATCGGAAACCTCAGGTGGGCTTCTCTCAAAGGGCCAAAGTGTGTGTGTGTGTGTGTGTGTGTGTACGCTTTACATGTTTACATACTGGGCAGCTTGTGTGCAGTCAGCTGTTCCTCTATGTGCACTGGCAGAATACATGTGTGCAGAAATTACTGGGTACTCCCATGTGGCTGGACTGTATGGTGTGTGTGTGTGTGTGTGTGTGTGTGTGTGTGTGTGTGTGTGTGTGTGTGTGTGTGTCCTCATGCGTCTCCTCCAGCTGCAGATCAGGCGTCGCCTCAGAGCGTCATGTGAGCGAGAAGTGAATCATTGTTCTGTTTATTATCACCATCCGTGCCAAGGACACACACCTGCCTCGCTCTGAGCCTTTAAGCACGTCTCCATTAAACCGACGAGCGTCTCACTGATTCACAGAAACAGATGCACGACTCATTAACGAGCTGAACGAGTGGCCACTCCAGAAACACTGAGCGCGTGGAGGGCGTAGATGAAGAAGAAGGCTGCATGAGGGTCAGGAGGGCTCCTCACTGTAAAATGCTGAGCGGTACAGTAACTAAAGAACAAATGTAATCTGATTTTAGTCGTTTCTTATCATTGTCTGCAGGTTTTTGAAATGCAACAGGAATGCAAGTGTTGGCGTTGCTGCATCCTTAACGTGCAGAAGTGATGACACCCCACGTGAAGTCTGCACCCCCGCCTCACTCACACTCTCCGTGTTTTCCAGTCATCCTCAGATCTGGACTCCGACCTGCTCAAGCCAAGACTTGTGTCCTCAGGGTCATTGTCTCACTGGAGTGTGATGCTCCTCGTCATCTCCACCTCTCTATCACCGTCCCCTCTGTCTTGAGACCCCAAAGCCTGATGCTCCCACCGCCAGGATGCTGCTCCTCGGGTGATGATGCTGCAGAATCAAGGTCACCACCTCAGAACACATTCTCCCACTCTCTTGGCTGTGTTTGCTCTGTCTCTCTCGGGGTCCATCTCCTCAAGTTCCTCCTGCTAGCACAAATATTCCTGCTACAACCAGGGGCGTAGCACTGAGCTGGAGACGGTGCTGCAGCAGGTAGATTGAGGTGTAACTGTTGAACCGTGTCGCGGAGCTGAGGTGCAGAAGGAGGGATGCCGTGTGTTTGTTTGGCCTTGTTGTCTTTCTTTTCCCGTCGTACGGTGACGCTCTGATTGAAGAACACCAGAGCCGCCCTCCCTCTCCCTGCTCTCCTCTGCTTTCTATAATCCCCTCTGTCACTCCACCTCTATCTCTGAGTTTCCCTTTTCTGCAGGGATATGAAGAAAGAGATGTTCAGAAGCATGAAATCCACTTGTGAACTCACAGGAATCTGTATTTTTATTATTTTATTGACAAACAGTTCATATGTGACGATGCATTTACTGTTTATTAACATTATCTTTACTGCAGCAACGACTGAAACTCCAAAATGTCCTTAATGGACGAGGTTTAGACGACTTGTTGTGCACGTTGTTTGTGTTGTGCAAGTCGCAACAGAGCAACTTGATGAAGCCGCGGCGGGAGGCAGACGCATCTGGTGGACCTGAAGGTGGAGATGAGACGAGGAAAAGACGGATGGAGGGGTTCGTTTCATTCGTCCACCTGTGGCTTTGTCGGGGGGGGTAAAACGCATTAGGACCCTCGACTTCATCAAAACAAGCGCCGACCTGTCGACAGACGGAGAGACGCCAGCCTGCGGTGCTCCGTGTTGTGTATTGATGAGCTTCCTGCAACAATGATGTCAACAGACTCCACCCATACGTTCTTACCTGCACACACACACACACACACATACACACACACACACACACTCTTTCTCACTCTCTTAAGAGTGGGCAGCTTGAAAACGAATTGATTAATTATTAGTAAGTATAATTTGATGGGGGGTGGGGTTAATACTGGCTCTCTGCAGGGATGCGGTGGTAACCATGGTAACAACTCCACTTCTCCTCCTCCGAGCCACATCGCCACTCTGAATTCACCCTTCAAGTGAACTTCAGGCCTTAAAAACTTGATTCTTCCGATCTGAAACTGATTAAAACCTGTTTTATTCATTGACGCCCTGTGATTCTCGTCTCTGAGCGAGTTTGGACGCAGGTTTCTGTCTTTTGGTCCAAGTTAAAGTTGCGTTGAATTGTCCAGATCAAGGCTGTTTAGGTCCAAAAGCCTCTTTGGGCTCATTTTAAACTTCGCTGCGTCACGTTCAGGTTGAATCTGAAGCCTCTGTGAGTGAGTTTGAGTTGCTGCAGCGGTGTTGTGGGATTGCTGCCTCCATCATGCAAATACCGACCGGTCTGAGTTATCGCTGCGGCGGCTCCAGAGACAACGAGTGACCTTGACGACGGCTGTGCACCCTGATAACGACGGCTGAGCTCGGGCTGATGTGTCCCTCTGACGCGGGTGCAGAGTACGAATGAATAAACGTTTTGCGGGTCGTCTCCTGATCTGTCTGATCTCCTCCCCGTGGCTCTTTTCTCTTCCTCCTTCTCTCATTTGCTCCCCCTCTACCTTCTCCCTGTCTCCCCCTCCTCCCCCATTGTCCTCGTCTTCCTCCTTTGCTCTCGGGGCAGCAGATAAACCCACAGAGCGATAATCTGCAGCTAAATAGACAGCTGATCCCTTTAAAAGCCGTGCTACGGAGGGGAGGAGAGTGTTTACATGGCCTCCAGCAAATGTGCCGCACTACTGGGAAATTAATTAGCCGGGCCGACTCTCAGATGCTTCAGACTCTCCCGGTTTTCGCCTCTCGCCCCGTTTTGACTCATCTCCCCTTTTCTTTTTTAGAGATCCTGTCTTTCTCTGTCTGTCGCTTGGTTTCTATGCAAGGAGTTGTTCACCGGTTATGATGCGCTGAAATCTAAAAACCTCTTTTTGTCGACAAACAGCAGGAAATCCAGCTGCTGCCCGACGAGAGAGAATGGAAATGGACCTGATTGGCAATAAAACTCTCAAAAGGCTCTTTGCTCTCATCTTGTAGATTTCTATCTGTTTGATCTGGAGGAAGTTAATTTGTTTGCTTCATCACTCGCCAACACTTCAAAGTAACAGCAATAAGGATTATGGATGCAACCAAAAACAGGTTTTTAAAGAAGATTAAAATGTCTAAAAACAACTAAACATATGTTGTAAATGTAGTTCAGTTGTTGTTCCTCCATGATCTCAGCTGTTCCATCAGGTTCAGACTCAGAGACTCTGTGAATCCAAATCAGACTCTGTGATCGGCTTCACTTCCTGTCTGTGGCGTCACCGCCTCCTCTCTGGTCATGTGTCAGTGTTGTGTCTGTGTGTCAGCAGCTTGATAAACTGACTCTGGATCAGCTGTAAGACACATTTCTGTGCTCCTCTTTTCAGCCGCTGCTTGTTTTTAACTCTGTATCTGAAGCAGATGAAGGATTTCAGTCGTCGGACGTCTGGATCTGAAGTTATCAGAGAAACAAGCTGAGCAAACGTTAGCAGCAGCTCGGCTCGCCGCCCCTCCAGGACGTCCCGTGTGCGGCCGACAGCGTGGGAGAAACAGTGGTTTTTAAGGTGGAACTGCTTTATTCAGTGTTTCTCTGGGTTTGAATCAGCGGCTCTGTTTGTTTTGGAGAGGAGGAGACCTCTGTGGAGAATTCAGCTCCCAGTAAAAACCTCCTGAACCATCAACACTGAAGGAATCCCAGCTGACAGGAAGACAACAACTCCCAGCATCCCACGCTGCTGCAGGAGGTCACATGACTGCAGCTGCTGCTGTTGTTTTCAAGCTGATTTACTGTCACTCAAACACACAGAGAGTAAAACAGGGAACAGTGTCGTTTCTCAGACAAAACAGATATTTAAAGTTTGTTTTGCAGCATGAAAACAATAAGATGAACTAAAATGATAAAAACTGTATGAATGATGTAGGAAGTGTCAGGAGCAGGGGGGTGTCGTGTGTGCAGAGGGTTGAATTCAGGCGATTCATTTAAAAATAAAATAAAATAAAATAAAATCCTTAGTGAACTCCTGTCACAGCTCGAAGAAACAAACTGGAAATAAAACATTTTTCACCAACAACAAACACAATTAAACATAAAAACCCGGCCGGTGTTCAGTGTGAGCCTGGTTTCAGATCCCGCTGACGTGACTAATGGCTTCATTTAGCACCTAAACACGAGTCGCGTGGGAAGAAAAATGCGACAGGGGGAAATAAATGAATCATAATGCAAAACACTTGAGATAAACAGAGGCTGAATTAATGAAGTCTGCGGCGACGCGGGGCCGCGCAGCAGAAGGTGTCAAATTAAGGCGGCGAGAAACTAAAATGCCAGCGCTCGTTTGTCGCTGTTTGTGGCACGAATGCATCAAAAGTGGACGAGCAGCGGGTTGCTGTGCATTAACGACTGCAGCTCCTCAGCCGGCCACTAGAGGCACCCTGAACTCCCACAATGCCTTTTGCAGCAGTTAAACCTATTTACAGCCTGGGACTAATGTTTTAAATGATATTACAGAGTAAAGTTATGCATAATTAAGGGTGAGGCCACTCTGAGTGACAGGTCAGTACTTTGGCAGGAAGTCAGGGTAAATGATGCAGCACAAACAATAATAATATAATTAATAATAATATTAAATACTGAATCTATGTCTGATCATCGTTAAACAGACTCCTCTGCTGTTATTAATATGTGCAACAACAGTAAACAGGAAGTGATCAGCAACGCTGACAGCAGCAAAAACTCATGTCAAAACAAAGACTACTACAACAAATAAAAGCAAATTGATCTTTTAGTAATAACTTTTATTCTTCTCTTTCTTTGGGACTACTTTCAGGGGCGGATGAATATACATTTGGTGCAGCAAATATAAACACAGTTAACGGTGCGGCTCTGTCTATGCACCACAAACAATAATCATATAAAAAATGAATAATTATATATAATTTTTCTTTCTCTGCCAACAAAATAGCCTTGTTTTTCCTTCTTATCACTTTTTTGTGAACAATTTTAGTCCTGTTATGTTTTTAATTTTAATTAAACTGTTTAGATTTTGCAAATATGGACGTGTGCGAGTAAAGACAGACGTGAACTGAAGGCACTGAAATAAACTTTAAAAACTGTTTGGAGACAAAGCAGACTTCTCTTTTAAAGCTGTGTGTCTGATTATTAATATTGTTCAATAAATAAATATATACATATCAATAAAGCACATTCTTAACTCCATAGTGGCTGTGAGTCATATCCTCCTTCAGCTGAGCGTTGGGCCTTCGCTGTGAACCTGTGATGGATCCATGGAGTCAACGCTCTGTCTCATATAAAGCCTGAACCAGCGCACAGTTTACTGTACATGCTGATGAGAACTGTACTAAAGGTCGATTCACTCACTTCATTATCCTGCTGCTGCTGCTTCTGTGAGACCTCGGGGTTACTCAAACCGGTGTGTGTGTGTGTGTGTGTGTGTGTGTGTGTGTGTGTGTGTGTGTGTGTGTGTGTGTGTGAGAGAGAGAGAGAGAGAGAGAGAGAAACAGTGAAATGGGGATCTCAGGCTATCATGGGAGAAGCAGCCAGCTGTTTCAGCTCAGCTCCCACACAACTCAATCACTGAAATGGGTAAGTGGTGTGTGTGTGTGTGTGTGTGTGTGTGTGTGTCAGACTAAAGACCAGTTAATTGGGGACAGCTTTTTAAAAAAAAAAAAAACCTGTCAGTTTAATTGTAAAAAAAAAGCCTATGTGGTAGTGGGGTGTGGTTCAGTGTCAGCTGTGGGAGAGGGACGGGGAGTGGCTCATGGATGCAGCACCGGGCACAGGTGTTGGTGATCAACCTCCTGCAGTCCTGCAGTAGCAGCTGGGTCTGAAGATGATAAGAACTAGCTCCCGGGAGAGGGAGGGAAGGCGATATTGGCATCGTTGACGGCCGGGCGGCACACCAGGAGACGAGCGCGTGTCGGTGCAACATATAGACAGGTGGCAAAATAAAAAGGACATTTATTGGACACTCACCCTGCCTGCTTGTGTGTGTGTGCAACAGCTGAGGGGAACCCATTGTTACACTGGCGCCCAACGGGTCTCGGCATGGAGCAGCAGCAGCAGCAGCAGCAGCCGGTGCAGCCACTTTCGGCGATCGCGCAGGTGCTGGCGGAGATTGCGGCGATGCACCAGGAGCAGACGGAGGTGAACCGGCAGCATCTGGAGGCACTGCAGGATCGGTCGGAGAGGCAGACCCAGGTGCTCGCGGAGCGCCCAGTCGGGGGCGGCGGGGTCCGCCTCTTCTTCCCCTTCGTTTCCGGGGTGACACTTCACAGGATGACACCAGCAGACGACCCTTAGTCGTTCATAGAAATGTTTGAGGCAACGGCGGCGTGCCAGTGGCCGGCGGCGGAGTGGGCCATGCGCCTGCTTCCACTGCTGGCAGGGGAAGCCCAGACGGCAGCGATCGGTCTGCCGGCTACGTCTCGGGGGAGCTTCCCGGAGGTCAAAAAGGCAGTCCCCAGAGGACCACCGCCGTCGGTTCTGCACCACCAGGCTAGGACCAACGGATCGACCATTTGCCTTTGCACAGACTCTCCGAGACGCAGCATCTTGGTGGCTACATCCAGCGACGTCCGTCGGTGAGGGACAGATGCTGGAACGTGTCGTGCTGGAATAGTTCGTGGAGGGACTCCGGGCCAGGACCTCCGATTGGGTCCGGTGCCATCAGCCGGAGAGCCTGGAGGCTGCCATCACTCTGGCAGAGGACCACCTTGCCGTTCATCCCCAGGGCCAGGCAGGACCCGGTCGCTACAGGAGCTGCATCTGACTTACAGGGGGCTTCTCAGGCGCCAGGGCAGGGAATTCCCAGAGCGCCTTTGCACCCATTACCATTAATGGAGGTCCCGTTTGAGCGCATTGGCATGGACCTCATCGGGCCATTTCACCGGAGCACACACGAATACCGTTTTGTACTCATGTTAATTGACTACGCGACGCGGTATCTGGAGGCAGTGCCTCTGCGCAGCATCTCTGCAAAGAGTGTTGCACAGGCTCTGTACGACAATAGCATCTGTACGACAGAGGGGCCCAGCTGAGAACTTTTGCACAGGGAGATAAGGCGCTTGTATTACTCCCTTCTTCCAGCTCTAAATCACTCGCCAAGTGGCAAGGACCCTTTGTGGTCACACGGCGAGAGTGGGAGATGTTGACTATGAGGTGGTGCGGTGGGTGACGGTGTGTTCACGTCCCTGGAAGCAATGCTGGAATGGGAATAATAGAAGAGTCCCACAGTGCCTGGTGTAGCCCCATTGTTCTGGTGGTCAAGAAGGATGGGTCTATACGGTTCTGTGTGGACTATCGCAAGGTGAATGATGTGTCACAATTTGATGCTTATCCGATGCCCCGAATCGAGCTCCTGGATCGGCTTGGCACTGCTCGCTTTTTCACGACACTGGATTTAACCAAGGGCTACTGGCAGATTCCCTTGTCTCCAGAGTCTAAGGAAAAAACGGCGTTCTCCACCCCGTACGGTTTGTACCAATTTGTCACACTTCCGTTTGGATTGTTCGGGGCCCCGGCCAACTTCCAACACCTCGTGGATCGGGTGCTGCGGCCGCACGCTGCCTATGCTGCCGCCTACTTGGATGATGTTGTTATCCATAGTAACAGCTGGGCGGAGCATGTGCGGCAGGTGGCTGCTGTGCTCGAGTCCCTGAGGCAGGCGGGGCTCACGGCCAATCCAAAGAAGTGTGTAATTGGACGGAGGGAGGTTCGGTATCTGGGTCACTGCTTGGGTGGCGGGCAGGTGCATCCGCAGGTGGATAAAACTGAGGCGGTCGCAGCCTGTCCAAGGCCCAAGTCCAAAAAAGAGGTGAGGCAGTTTTTGGGTCTGGCCGGATATTATCCCTGGTTTTGCCCATTGACCGACCTGACCCGTAAACATGCCTCAGATCCGGTCCAGTGGACGGAGCAGTGTCAGCTGGTGTTTGAGAAGCCGCAACAAACAAGCCCTTTGTGAGGAGCCACTCCTCTTTACACCTAACTTCTCCCTCCCTTTTGTCCTGCAGACTGATGCTTGGCCATCCGGTGGGCGGTCGGCGCGCTGCGGTACTCTCTCCTGGGACGCCCTTTCACCCTCTGTGCGGACCATGCCCCGCTCCAGTGGCTCCACCGCATGAAGGATACCAACGCCCGGATCACTCGGTGGTATCTGGCTTTGCAGCCTTTTAAGTTCAAAGTGGTCCACAGGTCGGGCGCGCAAATGGCTGTGGCTGACTTCCTGTCGCATCCCCTCCAGGGGGGCGGGGGGGAGTTGGCTGGGCCAGACGGCGCTTTGTGTTGTTTTACACTCATACAGTGTTTTCCCTTAGAACTGAGTCTAAACTCCAGTCTGAGTTAAGCAGAGTCAACTCATATAAATATATTATTATGTGTTCTATCTATGAGTTCACATGAGTTTAACACAGTACTGTTTGGTGTTTTTTGCACTTTAATTAAATTTAGTTTCTGTGTTTCCTGAACACATGTGTCTAAAACAGACGATATTCGGTTGTTTCAGGGTCATTTTTCTGTGAATTCACCTTTTATTTCTGGTTTAAATACTGAAAATATGTCTGATCATCGTTTAACAGACTCCTCTGCAAAGGCTACAACAACAAAACTAATTAATCTCTTAATAATAACTTTTATTTAATATTTCTTCTCAGTGATAAACAGAAAAACAAATCAATCAAACAGGAGTAAACAGCGCGCCTCTTTTTTTGGGGGGGACTACTTTCAGTGGCGGATGAATACACTTACTATCCTCTTTGCTGCTGTTGCAAAGCAAACTTCCTCTTTGTGTCTCATCTTCCCATATCATGTCATCTCATCTTAATTGGCTTATCTATATCATCTTATCTCATGTTAATTATCTCATCCTATATTATCTTATCTCGTCTTCTCATCTCTTCTCATCTTAATTGTCTTGTGTTAATTATCTCATCTCATCTTATCTAGTCATTTCAGCTTAACTCATCTCACTCTATTTCATCTCATCTCATCTGTTCCTTTGCTTCCTGTTTACACCTTACCTGAACGCCCAGTGCACTACGTGGTGGTCATGTGACCCTTGAGTTACCAAAGCGTTGATCGCTGCGCCCCGGCCCAGCCTTCAGTCTGGATGGACCAAGTCTTTGTTTTAAGTGTGTGGACCTGAAGAGGTTTTGGCCGTGCAGGACACACACACACACACTTAATGTGTTTGAACTCCGGGGGAGCAGTGAAGGGCAGAGAAAGCGCTCGTCTGAGATGGACAGCTGCCTGTGAGGACAAAATAACCTTTTGGTTCAGGAGCCTCGAGACAATTTGAGCCAAACAAATCATATTAAGACTTCACAGCTGCGTCCGGCAGAGAGCTGAAAGGAAGCGCATGAAAAACACGGCGCTCTCCTTGGCGCTCTGCGGCGAAATGAAGCGACGACACGGCAGATTTTCAGAACAACACTAAACTCAACAGGCTGCGCGATGATTGGACACTGATCACTGTGTGAGTGTGTGTGTGTGTGCAGTTGAGTGAACTCATCGCAGTGTTTTCCATCAGCAGTTTCTTTGCTCTCTCTCTCAACAAACACAAACACAGCTGACATTTGAGGACAAGAGAGAGAGACGGACGATCGATCGACGACAGAGCGAAGGTGAAGACTCAACGAAGGATTTTACTGAACATCTGAGGCCGAACGATGTTAAAGTGTGCAGATGTCACACCTGTGTTAGACTCATCACCACTGAAGTTTTCTGTGTAATACGACCCAGAGCCAGCAGCTCCGTCTGCAGCTCAGCATTCACTCTGTGATGATGCTACAGGATGAAACTGATGTGAAAATGAATCAGTGCATTCGACATGAGAGGAGCAGGTGAGTGACTGGGACCCCTGAAGGGGTTAAACACATAGTGTAATTAGTATAGTATTATAGTAAAAGTGACCTGTGTCTGAATGACTATAGGGGGCAACATCATGATGAACCAGAGTCTGTGTGTGTCTCAGCTGTGAGAGCTGCTGTGCTGCAGGAAGACGTCTGTGGAGACGTGAGTGAGCGTTGGAGAGAGGAGCTGTGCAGAGTTTGTTGCTGTGGAGGACAGAAACCGTAGCTCAGCGTCTCTGAAAGATCAGAAACCAAACGGTTCATAGCTGCACATCTCTGACCTGTGGCAGCAACACGTCACACAACACACAGCTCAGCTCTCACAGGCCGCCTCTGTCGGGTCAGGACGCGCTGAAGTCGCGGCTAGCTGTCGCTCCAAACGGACGCTAACGCTCCCGTCCACACGCCGTCGCTGCTGCCCATCGGCTCTGCAGGGAGCAGTGTAACCGGGATGACTACTGGCAGCCAGAGAAGAGAAGAAACCCTGAACCAAAGCACAACTTCCTGAAGAAACATGCTGCTGCAGACTGGAGAGAGCTGCTGCAGACAGGCTGCAGCTAATGCTATCAGCTAAAGCTACTGTGCTGAGCTGCAGCAGGACACAGAGGAGCAGGTTTCATCATGTGGACAACAACAACCTGAGTCTGTCAGAGACACACACACACACTGACGGGGGGCAGCTGGAGTCCATTTTACCTCTGTTGAATATCAACCAGATGAGCTGAAACTCACTTTTCTCACATATTAACATTCAAAAGGCCTCCGGTGACGACTGATGCTCCTCACTGAAGGCGCCCCAGACCTCAGACCCAGAGTCGGATCAAAGGAAGACTCCCAGAGGACTGCCATTAGTGACAGAACCTCATTAGCCCCTTCGTTATCATTAGCCACCCTCGTTAGCACACCGTCCGGCTAATCATTCAATCCAGATCCATCTGATCGTTAAGTGAGCGACCCGCCCCTTTACGTGTCAGACGTGCTTTGCAGAGGTGGAGGGTTACAGGCTCGCGCCGCTTTGCAGTGGAGTCCTGGAGGCGTCCTGGAGGCGTCCTGCCTCCGCTTTATCTCCCAGCTTCAGAGAGCGGCTTCAAGATGGCTGCCTCGTGTGTGTGGCGCCACGCTGCGAAAACAGGCACATCTCGCCGAGGGTATCAGTCCTGAGAGCGGGCTCCATCGTCGGGGTTTGTGAACTTGGGAGTTTTATTCGAACCCTGAGGAGCAAAGTATGAAACAGAGTGTGTGTGTGTGTGTGTGTGTGTGTGTGTGTGTGTGTGTGTGTGCGCCCCCTGTTGTTCTTTTAAAACTTTTAAAGCAGACTATATTTCCCTGCCTGGGAGGAGACGTGCATTCATCGCTTGTCGTATGTAGGCCAATACGTCTCCATGTCGCTGACTAATGTTTATTTCATAAGTCACCGTCGCTTCCATGAGTGCAGAGCGGGCGCGGCGGGTCCTCACGGCTGTTTCACGTTTGAGTTTTCGGGTTGTATCCAAGCGAAACAGCGCGAGGAGCTGGTTTTCTCATCCAGGAGCAACTTAGAGTCAGTTTAAATGCACATAAACATCTTTCATTAAGACGGAGGAGGATACAAAGAGATGTCCCTGGATCAGTTTCCAATACAGAAAGTAAAACGACTTGGATTATGCTTCAGGTGAACATGCAGCCCGGAGTCTTAGCCGTGCAGTTTGCATCTGTCTGGAGGCAGCGAAACAAGCAACAGACACACACGTCTGACCTGTCGACTCCTTTGAGACTCTGATATTTAACGTTTCCCTCCACGCTTTGGTCTCTCGTCCACGTGCTTTCACTCACATCAGTGCAGATCTGTGGAAATCAGGTGCAGACCTACAGAGCGTTTGGGAATGAGGCAGCAGCATCAGCTAACATCAGGCTCCGGTTGGGTCTCCACCAGAGACACATCGACGTCCCGCACCCTTCACCAGCTCTAACTGCGCCCGTGCTGCTCCGTGCTCAGTGCAGCGGCTTCAACAGAGCCTCAACACTGCAAACACATCAGCTAAGACACAAGGGAGCTGCAGAGTCGACGCTAATTCTCATTTAATCATTTAAATTATCGTAATTATGGACAAAGCTGCATCTATTTATCATTAAGACCCTCCTCTCTGAGTTTAGTTTGTCCTCCCTGGGCTACTGTAGACGCTGCACATCCTCAAACTAAGGTGAATAAAGCACAACAGTCGTTTTCATGCAGTTATCAAATGACATGACAAGTATCAGATATGTGTGTAAGTCATGCAGCGTGGTGACTTAAAGCATTAAACACACACTGAAGCATCACAGAAGCCATGTTTCAGCAGTGACAGACACACAGTGACACCGGCGTGTGGCGATGAATGATCCCTGCATCATCAGCAGGCTGTTTATTCCCAGCAGCTGTGTGTGTGTGTGTGTGTGTGTGTGTGTGTGTGTGTGTGTGTGCTCGCAGCTCTATATCCTCTCCATCGATTAACATTTAGTATTTTCCTAATTAAGCGTTTAGTGTTTATTATCATTGCCAGGGAGCAATGAGCTTTAAACATCCCACTGCAGCTGGAGAGCTGAGTGATGCTGCTGTGGTCGGCGTCTCCGCCCCGACGCCGGAGTCCGCTCGGCCCACTTCAGCCTGGACTCTGATCGTTAGCACAACTTCGCTGCTAATGAAGCGCTAAAAACTGTGAAATATCAAATATCAGAGCGTGTTGAGGGCGACACAACGGGCGGAGGCTGCTCTCTTTGTGCAGACTGTTTGGGCTGCATCTCCTCGCGCCGGTCGATTAGGACAGGATTCGGTTACAGCCAGAGGAGAAGAACAGGTCGGCAGATTCCAGACCAGCTCAGATCCTGCAGAAGTTCCCCGGGGATGCACAGATAAGGGAGTCTCACTCTCACAGCTCTGCGGCGTCTTTATTCCATGAATAATTTGGTTCTTCTGGGGTTTGTCTAAAGCGAAGAGACGCGATTTGCTTTTCCTTTCAGCACCGTTACGTCACGTTCTGTTCGCTCCTGCTGCAGCTCCCCCACCCTCAGCGGAGGTGCTGGCGTTACGGGTCAGGAAGAAGGCTTCAACAGGCACTTTCATATAGACTGTAAAACTGTTTTTTGCAGGAGGTGCTTTCATTTCCACCGTGTCTGTTCACTTCCCACGCTAATGTGTATGTTCTTCACCGACGGCGGTGCAAATTGCTCAGAGCGAGTGATGGACGCGGCTGCTGTTGAGTAACCTTTAAATGAGGTGTGAGCTTGTGCAGGCGTGCACACATCAGTAAGAGTAACACATGATGGGTTTGTGACAGGGGGTTACACACACACACACACACACACACACACACACACACACACACTGATGCTGCAGCCTGTTAAATGCAGTCGCTTCAACTGCAGCCACTCTGAACTCACAGTAACAGGTTTTACACCATAACCAGTTCATTTTCAGGCCGGAGCAATCGATCTGGGTTCATTCCTCCTTTCATTCGTTATTCAGCTTCTCTTTGCTCAGGGAAATGATTCATGTTTGGCTCCATATCGCATTAATAGAGCTGTGTTTGCACTGAAAACGCTGTGTAGACATCAAGTCACTGGACAGAGGGGCAGGAAGCTGCTGTCTGGGTTAACTCAGCGTCTATCTGTTAGTAATGCCTGGCGGCTGCAGCGGGTGAGGAGCTTTATTGTTGTGAAACCCTTTGCATTTCATTTACAAACAGGAATAAGTCAAAAAAGCTTAATTGATCAGGTGGTTGATCAGGTGGTTGATCAGGTGGTTGATCAGGTGGTTGATCAGGTGGCCTGTCATGTTGCCCCTGCCTGTTTCTCAGTGTCACGTTGACTCCTTTGCCTCATCGACACTCAGTCTATTGTCGGATCAGTTTATCCATGAGCCTGAGTCTCTGCGCTGACGGCTGCTCCACTGTTGCGCGGCGTTTGTAGCTGCCGACAGCAAGGCTTTGCGGAGTCTGAGCTGCACGCCATCGTGTGTGACTTTGTGAGGTTTAACAGTCCACTCAGTTAACCGCCATCGTGCACGATGCTTCTGATCACTGGCACAGTGCAGGAAAGCGTCTGATTTCAGAGTGAAACAACAGTGATGACTGCACGAGTTAGTGAAACCACGATGCTCCCTGCAGAGCGTTAAAGAGTTAATAACTTCTGATCTGATGATGAAAGAGTCCAACCGTGTGTCTTTGTTGTTGTTGCCTAAACTTTTGAGATTTGCAGCTAAGTGTAGGAAGGAGCGAAGCGGCACACACACGTCAGAAAGTCCTTTACTTCACTACTACATGCACACACACACGTTAACACACACTGGCTGCTCAGATTGCAACGTGTCTCATGAGCTGATACAGCTGATCATTTGCTAAGAAGCAGTACAAACATACGTGAAAGCATCAGTGTGTAGCGGCCTCCTTCATTGCTCAGTGTGTCCGGCTTGGTGGTACAACTCTGCTCTGCAGCTGAGGAGTGCAGTTGTCAGAAAGCTGCATAGTCGCTGATGCCCACGTCGTTGTTACCACGGCAACCCGTGCAGGAAGGTTAAAGGTCGATGGCAGATCTGATCTGATCTGAGGAACACAGCTGCTTCTCCTGCAGCGTGAGCAAAGCCACAAACAGGTCGCTGAGCTGATGGCGTCCCAACTATGTGTCATTAGTGAAGTTGCACAGTTCAGACTCCTCCTGTGTCTCTCTCCTCCTCCCCCTCCTCCTCCCCCCCTCTGCCCGGCTGACTTCTGCAGAACAGGAAGCAGTGCGGCCCAGTTAGCACACAGTCACAGTGTGGAAATGAGATTAAGCGTTCTGAGGTGGAGGATAAGAGCGCCGCTTCCAACGCCGGCTTTTCCAGTTTCATTTTCCTGTGTTTGTCTCTGAGCTGAGACGCCGCTTCCTCCCATCCTCACGCTGACGAAACCTCCCTCACAGCGGAGGCTTACGGGCCGCCGACGCCTCCCCAAAGCCGCCGCGCTCCGAACGGGGAGATGCGCCGCCGGTGACTGCGAATTGGATTGTTTTGTTTTAGTGTGCAGGGAAGAAAAGCATGCTGGGAGGATCAGTGTGTGTGTGTGTGTGTGTGTGTGTGTGTGTGTGTGTGTGTGTGTGTAGGCAGGATGGTTTTGTGTTTATACTGAGGAGGAAGAAGAAAAGATTAATTACTTTGGGTTTAATGAAGCAGGGACGTGTTTGTTTTGTGTTTTTCGGTGACTTCTCGGTCACTTTGAGGTTAAAACGTCATGAAAACGAGTTTTTGGGGTTTTAAACATTGGATTTTGTGCGAGCAATCAATTCTGAATCTGGAGCAACAAAGACCTGTCCGAGCAGATCCAGGATCCCTGCAGGGTCCGGGACTCTGCCATGGACCCGTCTGCAGGTTTTTGTTCCAGCTTTTCAGCAGCTGAGTTCACTAATTAGAAGCCTCCGTCTCTGACTGAAGATAATTAGTGAAATCAGCCGCTGCGGCGTTTGGTTTTGATAAAAACTCTGCAAACAGTTTGACAGCGCAGGACTGGAGAGCAGCACACACACACACACACACACACACTGAAAACAGTATTTAGCTCAAATCAGTGTTTAGCCGTGTTCAGACAGGTGAGAAGAGCCGGCGTTAAAGCAGCAGAGACAGAGAAAGAAACAGAGACTGAGCACAGAGACTGGATCACCGCGGGAACCCCAGAGTACCACAGGGTTTCTGGGATTCGTTGTCCCGATCTGAAGGGGCCGAAGTGGATCAGTCCGGTCAGTTGCAATAAAATCCACATTGTACGGTCCCAAAATGTGGGCTGTGCCCCCCGGTGGGCCGTGCAGGTACTGCATGCAGGAAACGCCAGGCGTCACGAGTCCCCTTCTCAAGCTGAAGACCAGCCATCGACCTTCTCGTTGCGTTTGTGCTCATTTCAGTGAGTCTGGCTGACGAACGCTGTGTTATTCAGTGTCAAACTGTCGTTGTTGGCACTAAACGTCATGCATCTGCTGCTCCATGGATTTTTAATTTCACTGCACCATAAAACAGAACATGTTCAGGGAAATGCCTCATTTGGTTTGGGATTAGCTGGGCTACGTTAACAGCGCTGGGAGCATGCACAGTGAAGCCGTGGTGACTCAGAAACACAAACATCATCATTGTGCATTTGTGCTTCGACACACAAACCTGAACTCCAGCCGACCGGCAGCCTGCAGCTGTTGCTGTTTGATGCATTTTCATTTTGCAAAGTGCGCAAACTGAACTGATGGCGTCATCGTAACGCTTTGGTGTGCAGGTTCACGCGCGTTTTACACGTTTTCTAAGTTTTAGTGATTGGATCGTGTTTGCATGTGAGCAGAGGTCCTGATGTAAAGAGAGCGCAGGCCGACTCGTCAGACACAGGTGTGATTAAAGCCACTCACTGCTGCAGCTCGTCGTGCTGCAGCGGACTGGCTGCTGTTTTAAAGGTTTATGAGCTGAAAGGCGGTGATCGCTGCCCCTGCTCCACTTCCTGTCACTTTACTGAGCGACTGCAGTGAGCGAGCGCCGCGGCACCTTTTGTGTTTTTCCAGATTTAAGCATCTCTTTTCATTTCTCTGCTCTGTTTTCACTCCTTCACACTGAAATACAAGGCTTCAAGCACAGCGGGAGGAGGTGAGCGTCTACCTTTGTGATGCAGGTGTCTGTGTTTTCCTTGATGAGGTGAAGTGATGCCATTAAACAGGTAAACACACTCTGGGTCCAATTGATCCTTAATGATCCGGGACGCTCTTTCAACGCCTTTCGACTGATTGATGCACGAAGCTGACGGGCGGTTCATCTCATCCATCACACCCTGCAGTCTGGCGGAGTTTGCAGACGGTTTACTCGCTGATCAAACAGGACTGTGGCGCTGACGGACGGGCCGAGAGAAGAAGCAGAGACGAGCAGACGGAGCTGCAGTTTGTGACAGAGGAGCCGAAATGAAGCGATTTTAATGCTGATTCATAAACAAACGGTTTGTTTCATCTGTGACTGTGACAGGAAACTGCAGGGGCACCACTCAAAAACACAGTTTGCACTGGAATGAGAGGCAGAAAGGTGGAGGATGGGATGAAAACCTGCTTTTTAGATTAAATTTGATTTAAATTAGATTAAATATTTTTACTTTTAACAGTAAAACATAATAAAATGCTTTGTTTTCTCATGTTTTATATTGTTATTTACTTATTTTGTTAAATGTAAGATCCAGTTTCCTGCAACCTGAGTCAACTCTGTCATAGTTTTGGCCCATAATTCTGATTTCAGTGATAGAAAAACATAATTAGACTTATTGTTTCATGAGTTTCCAACTGGGAAACGGTTCATGTCGACATGAAAAGTTGTTTTTACATCTGAGAAACAAACTTAGTGGCTAAAATATTAAAATAAGATGAAAAACTCTGTGATTAAAACATCTAAACTGTCTGTTGTTCTGCAGGAACACACAGCCGTGATGTTTGACTCATCGCTCTGTGTGTGTGTGTGTGTGTGTGTGTGTGTGGAGAAGTGACTCTGCTGACATCAGAGCGTCTGATAGCGGGTCAGGTGGAGCCCCGCCGCCGCTCCGCTCCACAAAGCCTCAGTCAACGCTTCACAAACAACATCAAGCGGCGCAGGACGGGACGAGCGGCGTGCACGTTCTGTCAGAACGTGACACTTCGGTGGATTCGAAGACTTCGAACCCAGCTCGGCTCCGGTTTGTTCTGATCTCCGCTGCGCACGTCGCTGCCGCTCGTCAGCGTCTTCATCGCGCTTTCATCTGGTGCTGCAGAGTCCTCCCTCCGTCCTCTCTGGGTTGTTTACAGTGTCACTGATGTAAGACTTCACAGCTACAAACTGCAACTTTTGATCTTTAAGCAGCTGAGTGCATTGTTCCTCCTCCTCCTCCTCCTCCTCCTCCGTAACAGCGCTTGTCACTTATCTTCACACGCTGTCTCTGCGAGATAATCTGGCGCCGTTAACGCGCTCTGCAGAAGAAACACAGCAAATTGGCAACGGCGCGGCGACACACAGCCGACTCCTCTGTCGGTGCTCAGCCAACCCTTTCTGCTCCTTAAGACTGCACCAGCCTGGAAAATCGAGTTGTTGTTCTTCGGCAGGAGTTTTGTTTGACACTCGCTCAGTTCTCACAGCGCCGTCGTTGCTGCTGCAGCTCCTCTTTACTTTATCGCAGGCCGCAGCTGAGCGTGTCCGTGAGCCGACACGTTGTGTCATAAACAGCGAAGCACAATGTGGAGAATGATCATGACCTACCATCAGGATGAAGAGCCTGCTCGGACTCTGCACGTGCTCTGCTGCTGCACGTCCCTGCAGGCATGGCGCAGGAGGTCTGAAGCATCGTCCTGTTGCTGCATGACCTCCAGTCTGAGGCCGTATGAACCGGCACCAGCACATGTTTGGACAGTGGAGTGGAGAGGAGACCTTGGATTCGCTCTCAGCACCTGAGAGAATCTCTGTTTGTATGTCTGAGCGTTAAAAAGTTAAAAATGCAACTGAAGCAGCTTCTCTGAGCGTGTGCAGACACAGGAGTACTTTCCAAAATGCCACCCAGCTTCACTGCAGCCGATGGATCACAGAGCTAAACGGAGGCTGCGTCGACCTTTAGTCTCGCAGGGTTTGTGGTTGGTTTGCTGTGTTGCATTTTGGCGCAGGAGAGCTTCAGTGTTGCGTTTGCATGGTTCCTGTTGTAGGAGATGGTTTTGTTTGGGCAGATGTTCTCCAGCTGCTCGTGGTTCAACCTGAAGGTTTGGCTCTGCTGCCACACTAAAGCCCATTTTGATTCAATATCAGCTAATGACACAGGGGATTAACTCAGCCAGCTGCTGAAACCTGAGAGATTCAAATGTGTCAGACTTCAACAGATGCTCAAAGCAGCAGTCACAAACGGCAAACGTTCCAAATTCATAAATGCGATGATGACTCGTCTCCTGACTCCCTGCACAGATCAGCGTCTTTAGTGTTTGCATTAAAACTGATAATTAAAAAAGATTAAATGCTAAAAAAACTCCAGACACCTGCGGTTACCGTGGCAACAACAAGAGCATCGGATGCATCCGACACGGTGAAACCAAGCGAACTGGTGTTTGAACAAAGAAGTGAGTCAGTAATTAAAGCAGTGAGGTGATTTCATGACGACTTCTGTCCTCCTCTCTGTCCTCTTTTCGTCTCCTGCCTCCTCTGATCTCCTCCTGCTCGTCATCCTCTCTCCTTACCTGTAAAACCAGCACATGAATATTTCAGAGGTGAGTGGTGTCGAAGCTTTAAAGCCACTCTCAATCCTGTGTGTGTGTGAGACTAATGTACTGATCTCAACTCCCATGATGCCACTTGCTGCGACACGTGAGCATTAAGCACGAAAAACTCAACGCTGCTGGAAGAATGAAGAGGAAGGAAGAGAGGAAGGAAAGGTGGAAGGAAGGAAAGATGGATGGAAGAAGGAAAGAAGGAAAGAAGGAAGGCAGGAAGGAAAGGAGGAAGGAAGGAAAGATGGAAGGATGGAGGGAAGGAAGACAAAAGAAAGGAAGGGTGGAAGAAAGGAAGGAAGAAAAGGAGGAAGGAAGAAAGGAAAGGAGGATGGAAGGAAGGAAGGAGTGTTGAGGTGATGAGGTCCTGATTAAAAAACATTAGCATGCTAGCGCCTGAAGCTAACTTGGTGAACATGCTAACATAAAGTCAGCATTAGCACTTAATCTGCAGCTTCCTGTGCTGCTTCCTCTTCAGCTTCCTGTGCTGCTTCCTCTGCAGCTTCCTCTGCAGCTTCCTCTGCTGCTTCCTCTACAGCTTCCTGTGCAGCCTCTGAAGCAGCTTCCTGCGCAGCTTCCTGTGCAGCCTCTGAAGCAGCTTCCTGTGCAGCTTCCTGTGCAGCCTCTGAAGCAGCTTCCTGTGCAGCTTCCTGTGCAGCCTCTGAAGCAGCTTCCTCTGCAGCCTCTGAAGCAGCAGAACATCTGATTTTGTCTGTTTTATGTTTTCTGTGTTTGAATATTTCATGAGAGCAGAAGTTGGTTCGGTCTTTCAGATGAATGTCGTTTCCTTCCTCTCTGTTGCCTCCGTGTGGGGTCACCATCCTGTATATGATGCTTTTAATATTTCATGGCAGTATAATGTTAAATTGCTCCACCGGGGGCCTGTGATACCCCCGCACCACCTGCACCACCACCTGCACCACCACCTGCACCACCATCTGCACCACCACCACCCCCAACATCACCATCCAATCTGTGCAGCTTGAATAACATGGTCCCAATTCCCAGCATGCCTTTCACCTTTGCACGCCAAAGTTTCCACCAACCCGGACGCCAGAGGTGAGAGAAAACTAAGGAGAGGAAGAAAGGGAAGGAAATGAAGGAAGGAGGCGGCATCTTGTATCAATGACTCACCTCAAACGCCGCCATTATTAAAGGTTCTTCTCAGACGTGGAGGCTCTGACCTTTTTAATTTAACGAAAACGAGGAAGTGGAGGGCGACTGGAGCGGGAGCAGCGAGTGAGCAGAGAAGTGATTTGATTCTTCTTCAAACAGAAGGACTGGAAAGCCACGGGCATTTCAGTTTCCTCGCGGCGGCCTAATTTTAGAGCCTGGATTAGCCAGTCCATTGAAATGTGAGCGCGCTGGGTTGAAGAAGCGAGTTCGACAGATGGCGGATCTTTTTTTGGGCAATTCAGGGAAGATTACACCCAGTCTTCGTCAGGATCTGACAAGCTTCCAAGACAAGACATCCTCTCTGAGTCGGAGGCTCAGCGGATCTCTTTCATTCAGGCATCAAAATAAACCCCTTTCCACACCTGATTGGACAGACGCGCCGCTCGCCGGACTCTCTAAATGAAATCCTGAGATACTGAGTTTGAGAATTTGCAACCACAGACTCATCCGTCCCTGCCTTTACAGCAAGGTGTCCTCCTACAGAACCAGGTTCTTCACGTATGTATGCATCTATTTGTTAAAAGCAATGCAGGGAAGGAGTGAAGTAGCTACGGCAAGTGGGTTAAGGTTTAAACGGGTTTCAGATAAGACCTGCATCCTTCTTTTTAGGCATTCAACGAGTTGGTTGGTCAAAGGATGCGTTTGCAGGAAGTCTTTCAGTCGTCACGATCGCATGTGAGCTCCAAGGCCTGTTTGGACGTCTGCAGAGCTGCATCATCTGCAAACAGCGGCGACGCAGTCCTGGGATGAGCAGCAGTTTAGACATTCTGCTCATGAGAATCACAAACTGGGTGACAAAGCAAAACTCCAGCAACGTCCGACACCTTCTGACACCTTGTGACCTTCTGCAGAACACTTGGCTCCAGCAATTCAAGAACCCAGCGGCCTGTAACGGCCTCAGATCCCCAGGCTCCCGATGAGAATCCCCCGGTGCGTCGCACATTGTGCCGCCTCTTGCAGCTGTATTCTGTGTACCTCTGCGTCCTGAATGTGGATATTACGTCACAGTTAACATGATAAAATGATAAAATGCTGCAGTGTTTCTGTTCCTTCCACTTACCGCAATTAATATCACTGATGCAGCAGGAAGACGCAGGAAACAACAGCCCGGTGAATCCAAACAGCCGCTGTGTAGGCGCACATTCGGCCCACGTGAGCCGTGCTGCTATCTCGGCAGACACACGCGCTGCACGGGCAGGATTTATGGACACGTTGACATTTTATTATGGTTATCACGAGCAGTGAAAATCATCTTTGTTGCAGGAAGGACGCTGCGTATCAGGAGCTGTAAAAGTCATTAAAGTGATTAGTGTGGCTCAGGCGAAAGGACGCGCACACGCGATGCGCTAACGTGCCGACACGCTGACGTTTCCGCCGGTTTCTGAAAAGCGACGGCCGTAAATAAAGGACACGTTCAAACCAAAGTAACATAAAACTGTGAACAATTCAAAAGTTTGTGAATGCAATGAGGCGCGCGCACACACACACACACACACACACACACACACACAGCATCCTTTGAGCAGGGTTTATCGATCTGTGGTGTGTTCAGGAGCATCAGTGCAGGCTTGAATAATGATGGACTGCTGGAAACAAGACTTCCTACAATGACACGATGATGAAAGTAGCTCAGACATCAACGTAACACAATCCTGTTGTTGGTCTGTGCACCTTAAAGTCTCAAAGCACTGGTTCTGTTTTTGTTTTGAGTTCTCTAATTTCCCATCGCCCCTGAAGTGCCCACAGAGGGCCGTGCACGTTGTTCAGTTTGGGTTGTTTTTTTGTTTTGGACTGTGCAACAGGACAAACTGTGGTGCAGTAAGACAGCTGCAGCAGATTTAGGAATAAATACACGAGTCAAGTTCATGAGCAACCTTCAGCGCGAACAATAATCCCACCAGCTGCTGCGAATGTTGCGCATCGAACCACCCGGTTCAGCCCGTTCCAGACTGTTCCTGAACCAGATTAAATTTATATTTCACTCTGCAGAAAATAACTAAGAACTACAGTCACTAATATTTTCTCCTGTGCAGCTGTTTTAACCTGAACGTCCCTGCAGTGCCCCGTCCTGCCTCCACGTTTCACTGTTCACGTTCTCGGGATTCTCTTATCTCTGCACAGCATGACGATTTCAACTGTTTTAACTACGGCATTTTGAACATTAGGACCTCGTACTGCACAACTTTCAAACTAATGAGGGCAAAGTGACAGAGTCCGCGTGTGGAGGAGGATTAGTGGCTCTTTGTTTCAGCTTTATTCTGAAAGTCTAACTGGGTGTTGAGTGTTTTTGTTGCTAATTAAGCTGCAGATGGAGAGAATGACGTGGTGCAGGCAGGAGAGATGCTGAAAAGAAGCTTCGTGTCATGAGAAAATGAAAATCATGCACAAACCTGCAGGTTTATCTGTGTTTTTGTTCATAAACTGCATCGATACCGCGGTGCTTGTCGACAGCCACGTTACGAAAAGCGGCATTGTGCTGAAAACGGCTCCAAACGACACAAATGCACAAACTAAACTGAACACATGCTTTCACAATGATGCACATGCAGACACAATGACTCAGCAAACTCACTTCCTGCAGGATAAAAACACACACACACACTCAGAGACGCATGATGACCCTGTGCACCGCGCAGACGTGTACGTGTAATTCAGGCTCATTGTGTTGATCCTGGCAGAAGTGCAGCGGTAAGATGCCTCCTCTCAGCAGCTGTCGAGCGCTCGGCGGATGTCGCGTTAGCGTGACGCGAGGTTTAAAATAGGCTGCATGAAAGGAGGTGTTGTGTAGCAGAGGGACTGCTGCGAAACGTGTGTGTGAGTGTGTTGAGGATATAAACGGCTGTTGTCACTGATGATGGAGTCGACCTATCCTGGAATCAGCAACAGGAAGTGACTGATGAACTGACGATGGGACAAAACGATGTGCGGCAGAAATAGTAAAGCTGTTTATGATGAACGTGTGAAAGCTCGTTTGGCAGCGCAGCGATCGCCTCGTCGATGCAGCGAACAGGCCCCTGCAGCTACAAGTCTGCATTCAGGCCGTGTGTGTGCAGCCGACGGGGGAAAAACTATTCTGAGTGATGGTTTTTGTGAAATTACAGCTTTGTTGTGATGTATGCTTCACTTTAATCTGACGCTGTGCAATCAAAATGTTACGTGACTGCTCCAGAAACAAGCAGAAACCCGCCCCTGATGGAAATCCACACGCCGTCGCCTTCAAAGTGTGCATCTGTACTCTGCTCCCGGCGCTGCTGCGACACTTTGCCTGCTCCCTGGAAGTCCTGTTATGTAACTTTGTGACCACACTCGTGTTTTTTATTGTCGTTTGTTGCATAAAATGTCAAAACCCTCTTCGTTTTGCTGTTTTCATCCTGAAACCTCAAAGAAATTCCCCTGAAAGTGATGTAAAACAGATAAAAACAGCGAGTCTTCACATTCAGATGAACATGAGTCATCTAATCACATCAGCGCTGAATCAGAAACCATCAAACTCTGTTTCTGTTGATCTGTTCTGCTGTTTTAATCAGGAAGAGGATTTTTCTTTAATACATTTGCTCATTATTCATAAGCAGGCGTGTGTGTATGCGTTGATGCGCGCGGTTCTTCAGACCATGTGATGCTGTATGGAAACACTGAACATGTGCTGCATGTGAGTGCAGCAAGGTCCTGGATTATTAAACTGGGCTCTAAGTGCGTCTCTGGGGACTCATTTGACTTCCTTCTTATTCCCAGAGGCCCAATTACATGTGTGTGTATATATAACAGCAGTGTGTGTGTGTGTGTGTGTGTGTGTGTGTGTGTGTGTGTGCGTGCATGTATGCGTGCATTCATGCCGTTTTTCCTTTTATTACCAGGAAACAGACAATAAAAGCGGTGTTATTGCAGGAGGGGAGGAAAGAGAGGATGATGAAATCACGCTCGCTCTGTCACTGCTCGACTGCTCCGGATCAACGAGCCGCCAAATCCCCGAGCAACCGCCGCTTCTTTGTTTTCTGCCAAGTACGAAACACCGGAGGAGCCGTCCCTGTCTAGAGAAGGTGGACTGGTTCCAGATAAAGAGACTGAAATCAAAAACGAACGACAACGTGTAGCGCCGACATCTCACGTCTTAAAGGGCCGGCGCCTGCTGAGATCAGAAACCGCCGCAACACGTCCCACGTCTTTCCTCCGCTGCGCCTACGAGGTCGTCTGAGTCCCTGCGGGCTCGAGGCGAAACTCAGACCCGGGTTCCTGAATGTTCTCACAACAGGAGCCGCGCTCTGCTGTCTGCAGAGTCTAAAACCAGGATCTGTGTTGTTACAGGACATGATCCTGATGCTCGGGTGCATCGTAAGAGGCGTCCAGCTGTGATCAGGTGACAGGTCACATGACAGGTCAGAGCAGCTTCGTCACATGTCACTCCTCTCACTCTCTGTGTTCAAATCTCACCTGAGTGAACTGAAAGTCCCCCGGGGTCACTGGGCTAATCATGGAACCATGTTTAAACGCCACGGGAGGCGTCTCAGATCTGAATATCGCACGGACTCGCTCCAGATGTTCATGTTGTTCTTTCAGCTCGGAGAAGGAAGCAAACACAAACACGGGAAGAACCGAAAACGTGAAGCACACGTCGGCGAGTTGGAGAGACTCTGTATTAGGACAATAACAGTGGTAACCATGGTAACATCTGAGCGTTTGACCGCTTTAGCGACTGTTTAAGCGTGAAACGTTTGAGTTGCGTCTCATTGTGATGCGCAGGCAGATGCACGTGGGCCTGAGTCCTCGCCCCTTCTGTCCCAAGTTAACCGGTGCACTATCCGAGGTGCTGCAAAACAAGAGGTTTTAGACTCTTTTATCCAATTCGACGACTTTTGCGACTCAAAACGTGCAGTGCATCGTGAGAAAAGACAGGCTGTGATTGGTCAGGGTCCAACATGTGGTCTAATTAAGGCACAAAGAGCAGAAAAGCATCGCGCGTGCCGACTGCAGACTGCATCGTTCTCCACTCAGTGACGATATAAGGTTGCGTCCTCCACATGTGACGAGCATTGTGGTTTCCAGCGCTGCTGCTCCGCGGCTTTCTCCTGAGGTAATCAAACCGTCTGTGATGAGGAGAGAGAGCTTGGCGGAGGTGGAGGCGAGAGCCATCAGAAGCACCTGATTGCGGCGAACCCTGCAGACCCCGGCGGCCGTTAATGTGTTTCTAACGAGCGGGACAACGGACAAACACTTAGAGCGGGGCCGGGATGTTTCCTGGAAGGTCGCTGAGTGATCACAGCCTTGGAAAATACTGCTGATGTTATTTTTCATCCGCGGAGAGGGAAAACAACCGGTCATGACAAGGCTGAGAGAGAGAGGGAGGCAGGGAGGGAGGCAGGGAGGGAGGCAGGGAGGCTGGAGTTACCAACACCAGCTCCGAGAGCTGTTTGATGTTCACACTCTGTGATAAATTATTGATGTGGAGCCTGTTAAATAAGGCCAGCGCTCATTTGATTACAAATCTCATTAGGCCTTTACAAAATATGCTTTAATAACAAAATCCGTCAGCATAATCGCTGTGTAAAGAGATTGAGCGCTGTCATTACACAAAGCACACAGCCGGGATACTGTCACCGTGGGCTACAGATCGAGACTCGCCGCCGCTCCTCGCGCTCCGCTGTACAGTACGAACGCATTTACTGCAGATTCTCACAGAGGAACAGTTAAAACGTGCTCCTCCGGGAGTAAACCGCCATCCAACCCTGTTTTAACCACGACAGCGTGCACCGCTTTAATTACTCGACTAATTAACTGACTTTAACGTGTCTGAGGTTGCATGTGACGTCGAACCCGTGGAGAATCGCAGCTGGCTCTGCAGCTCGATGCAGCGCGTGCAGCCTCTCTTCACTTGTCGACAGTGTTCAGCAGCTGCAGCTCCTTCTCCCAAAGGTCATTAAATGACTTTACTGTTCCCACCCATAGCTGTGTTCATTCAGTCTAAACTGTCCTGTAACTCTTTATCAGTGTTGCAGCAAGCGTTATTTATCCTGCCCGTGAGCTACACTTGTACTGTCTTGGTTAAACAGCAGGGTTTGTGCATGTTAACTGAGCTTTGTCCCAGTAATTAATAATCAATTATATTTGAAAAGACTCACATTTATATCAAAAACATGAAAATAACCATGATGAGTGGGAATGAAGCTGCTGGGAGACGCACAAATAAATAAATAAACAGATCAAATTAGTGATTAAGGCAACATTTCATTCTTTAAATCCGTTTTGCTGCTTCTCAGCCTTTGATGAACCTGACTGTGAACACAATGCACAGCCGACGGTGAGGACGCCAATGAGCGCCAGCCGTGAATGCATAAGTCTGGATGGTCTCCATTCCGGTCACACTTTTAATTTAGAGGACATGGCTGCCTCGCTTCAGTCTCCAGAGGGCGGTCTTATTAAAGCAGGGAGACGCCGACGCTGGAGCTGCGACAGTTAAACTCTGCAGGAGTTTGGTTGATTGGAGCAACTGTAGAACAGTAAATGTTTGAATATGGCTGCAAAAGCCAACAAAGGTGGGCGATTGGTCGTTGAGCTGGGATTGACTCACTACAACTGTTCCTGCTCTGCTCGTGTTGCATTTGGGCTGCGCACAAGACGAAATGCATGAACACCAGAGGACTGAAGTGATTCTGGACTAAAATACAGGATTAAATCGGAAAAAGACGTTCCCTGTGTCACTGTCTGAGAGGAGTGAAGGAAAATGTGGGCTGAGAGCGAGGGCGGGACGGCTTTTCCCGAACATTTAAAAGTCAGATGTGGGTGCAGAGAAGCTGGGAGGAGTGTAAATGCAGCCTGACAGCACAGGGACATCCAGGGACGACTTCAGTGAGGAGGAAGCCTCGCCGGAGCTTTTAGACTCATCACAGACTGTTTATAACATCCCCTCTGCATTAAGAGACTCAGAGGTCTGGCTTTAAACCGCAGCAGGGTTCAGAGGCGCGCGGAGGAGCCCGAATTCAGCCTGACAGCGCCAGGACAGCCCGGTAATGCACAGCAGCAGCGACTTAAAACGCTCCAGCTGCGACGCATTTTGCTGCGTCGGGAGGGACTCGGATAAAGTTTGTGCCGTGTCAGGAAAAGTTTTTATTCCTCTTAGATCTTACTCTGGAGTCCGATAATCACTCAGAGGAAAGAAATGGCAGAAATGAATTGGTTCAGGGTTTATGGTTAGTGTTGGCATCGTGTCCAGCGTGCCTCTGCACCAACAGTGACAGCCTGATGAATGGAGCTCACTGAAAAACATGAATTACAGCTGCAGAGTGTGATGCAGAGCTCCGAGCAGCTTTGTGGTTCAGGTTTTACAGCTCATAACCCCGCCCCCTGGTGTCTGGCTGCAGTACAGCTCACAAGCCCCGCCCCCTGGTGTCTGGCTGCAGCACAGCTCACAAGCCCCGCCCCCTGGTGTCTGGCTGCAGCACAGCTCATAAGCCCCGCCCCCTGGTGTCTGGCTGCAGCGCAGCTCATAAGCCCCGCCCCCTGGTGTCTGGCTGCAGTACAGCTCATAAGCCCCGCCCCCTGGTGTCTGGCTGCAGCACAGCTCATAAGCCCCGCCCCCTGGTGTCTGGCTGCAGCACAGCTCATAAGCCCTGCCCTCTCCATGTCAGCAGTTAGCTCTTGTCATCTCAGCTCGTTTAATCAGGTGTTTGATACTATGAAAAGGGGGCGTGGCATCGTGATTGTCAGCTAAAGTGGGCGGGACCTCGATACAGCAGCTGCACAGACTCTAAATGACGTCGCCATAGCAACATGGCGGGATGCTACGGCTTCATTTGTCAGCAGTTTGAGGCGTTCTGGAGGCCGTGGGCTCCGGCGTGTCTGCAGCAACCATCAGCTGCTTTATTTCATTTTTCCTTTATTCGTCGTTGTTTCCCCGCACGTCTCTGCTCCTCCTCCTCTCCACGGATGTGAAATGTCAAACTTTTAATGCAAAAGCTTTGTTTTACCTTCACGCGTCTTATTTCCTCCGTCGCTCCCTCCCTCGCTTCCCGTTCCTCGTCCGTGAAAATGGAAATGTACTTTTAATGTCAGCAGCTCTTTCATTGTCTCCTCCCTCCATCTTTCATATTGTTTATGAAATATAAGTGCCATTTTAATGTCATCTCCTCTCCCTTTACTCTTCAAGTGTGTAAATGCTCTTTTAATGTTTATTTCTCTCTGTCTCCTTCCTATAAATGCTGTTTTAATGTAACCTCTCACTTCCTGTTACCTGTCTGCGCTGCCTCCTTCCTTTAATCATCCCTCCTCTCTGCCTCGTCTCCTTTCTGCTCACCTCGTCTCATCCTCCACTCTCGTTTATCATCTTTCCCCCTCGACCTCACCGTGTTTGCTCTTCGCCCCTGCGACCGACGCTCTGCCACAGCAAGTAATTCTCATGTTTTATGCCATTAAAGACTCTCAAATCCTAAAAAATACTCATTTATTTAAAATTAATGTGCCTTTTTATTGGATATTAACAACATTTTTATGCATTTTCAACAAAATTATGGACTTGAAGCATAAATAAAGGCTTCAAATCGCGGCTGAAACAGCTACATTTACTGATGAGAGTGTGTCTGTCGCATTAAACGAGTATTTTTTCGTACTTCATCGTCAGTTTTTATGTTTTTCACTCCCGCTCTCCACAGATCTGTCTTATCATCAGATCGGACCGCAGCGGTTCGCATGAAGATGCAGAAACCCGGATTCCTCCGCTCTCCCCGGCTCCTCACTTCACTCGTTTCACCGTCCGTCTCTGGGGCTGAGGAATCGGCCGCCGGTCTGATGCCCACCTGACGCCGTGCGGCTCAGCTCATTAGCGTCGCTCTGTGGGATTCCTGCGCCTTGTCTCGACTAACGAGGGCAGAGCGACAAAGAAACGCCGGCGAGCGAAACGCAGGAGAATTCTGCTTACGTGTGAAGGAATGTGGGGATCGTGGTGGTGTGTGTGTGAAGTGTGTGTGTGTGTGAAGTGTGTGTGTGTGTGTGTGTGTGTGTGTGTGGAAATGATGACCTGAATGTTAAAGTGTGTGCATGTGTGTTTCAGCAGTGTGGGGCCTCGCAGGGTTAAACCAGCAGACGCAGCTTTGTGAGGGTTCGTGTCTTAATGAAGCTAGCTTCAGGTTAGCGTTAGCATCCAGGAAGTTAACAGCTCAAGTCGCAGGTTTGTTGGTTTGACTGTAGAATCCAAACTGAACGTACAGGCCGTCTGTGCACTAACCTAAAACGCTAAGCGGCGCCCTCTTGTGGCTGTCATGTGATGTTGTGCAGAGACTGGGAACATTTGCAGGGGTCCTAACTTATGTTATTTAATGTACGTTTAAAGCAAAACATGATGGCGACAAGTTAAAACGCCTTTTAACTCTGCGTACACCTGCGAAGGCTTTGAATCCGACCGTCTCTGTGCAGGATGCAGGATGAAATAAAACGCTCTGTATTTATTTTTATAAATCCCTCTCTCTGCCTTTTGTCTCCCTCCCGTCTCGTCTCTCCCGCCTGTCACTCTCTGTCGTCCTCCCACTCTCTGCGTTTCATCCACAGCTAATTGATTGTCACTAATCTGAGCTCGCTCGCTCCCACCTCCTCTCTCTCTCTCTCGCTCTCTCTCATCCTCCCACAGTTACCAGCTGGACCGTCTCCGTCAGCAGGTGGGACGGAGGGAGACGCTGACAGACGACATAAACATCTCGGGCTCGGTCCTGGGGGTCACAGGTCAGGGGGGGACGCTCCTTCAACTGCACGATTAACGCAGATCAGCAGCCGAGCAAAACATGAGATGTAGATGATGGGCTTCTTACCAATATGTGATCAATATGTGATCAATATGTTCGCCGTATTCGTCTCACGTTGCCACGGAGCTGAGCAACATTTCTCCACAGCAACAGTCACAGGGTGAGGAGGTGTGTGTGTGTGTGTGTGTGTGTGTGTGTGTGGTTATAAACAGCAGTTCAGTATATATGAGCAGGAGTTAGCGGTGATTTCCACTGGGACACACACACACACACACACACACACACACACACACACAGGTTTGCAATCATCCAAGGAGAGTGAGACTGAGCTGACGTGTGGTCATCCATCATGCCGCCCGGTCTGCCGGCCACCCAACAACCAATCAGCAGAGCAGTCAGTCAGTCGTCGGTCGGAGCAGTAAAACTGTTTCCTGCAGACGACTCAGGTGACGATCACAGGTGGAGCCGCTCCGCCCGAGCAGCTCAAACGGCTGATTTTAAGGATCCGACGCCTCTGCAGCTGCACGCAGGCTGCGCAGACTGTCTGCAGACACAGACGTTCACCAGCAAGTTCACTGAGGTACAAATATTTAAAAACAGCCTGACATGAAGCAAAACTGCAGAAAATAAACGTATAGAGATGCAGCGCACCATCCGAGGGGTGGTCATCGATGTCTGTGACGTTGGATTTGTGTGTGTCGGGACTGGATGGCGTGATTCTCAGACACCTCTGACCTTCCTCTCCTGGTCTGTATCTTTGATGAAGCTTCAGGTCCTTTTCTGCTCATGACCACGCCCGTAAAAGAGTCTGAGAACAGGAAACGTTGTTCCCGCGGCCTCTAGAGGCAGCTACTGGGGCTTCTGTGTGTGTGTGTGTGTGTGTGTGTGTGTTGGTACGGCCACAGACCGCTGAGTGCTACAGAGATTAGCAGTGATTAGCGAGGAGTTAGCACATGTGAAGACTGAATATTCACAGAAAACATGTGACAACTGTCTCATCACATGTTCGGTGTGTGTGACCTGCAAGCACCCGTGTGTGTGTGTGTGTGTGTGTGTGTAGCAGCAGGTAATGGGGACGCTAAACCTGCCATTAATTATTCAACCGCAGGAAGCAAACAAGGAGACAAGGACACGAGCCAAGGCCAGCTCCTCCTTCTCCTCCTCCTCTCCCACTTATTTGTCATCTTCCTTCCTTTCGCCTTGGATCCCAGCAGCTCACCATCCTTCTTCCTCTCTTCCTCTCTTCCTCTTTCCATTTTTCAAACCATGCTCCTCTTCTGCTCCTCATTGCCTCCTTCCCTCCTTCCTCACTTAATTCCCTTTTTTCTGTTTGTCTCTCTTTAATCCTCCTTTCCTTTATTTCCTTCATTCCCATTTGCTTCCTCTGTGGTTTTCCTTCTCTTCACCTCCTTCTTTCCTTTCCTTCCTCTCCTCTTTTGTCTATTTCCCATCTTCCCTTCCTCTCTCTCTCTCATCTTTACTATTTAATTCACTTCCTGATCCTCCAGTTGTTTCCTCTGCCTGCTTCTCCCCTCCGCCTGGCTCGTCTCCTCTCCTGCCTCTGCTTCATTCATTATGCCTGCAAACAACCAGAAGTTTCATTATATTTGTCCCGACTTCCACAAGCCGTGGAGGGAGCAGAATACCAATGAGCCTGCAGAGGAAGTTACAGTAATCCGAAGCGTCAGCTGGCGGCATGCAGAGGGGAAAATATTGTCTCAAGCTGCCTCTCCTGCAGCTCGGTGAACCCCGGCCGAGGAATCCAGCCGATCGGATAATAATAAAATGCCACCGCGGCCTTGTCGGGGAACATAACGAGGCCGGTTCCCTGCTCTTCTGCTGCGGTTTCTCTTACGAGGCACCGACGTTTCACACAAACCGGAGGCAGCAAAGAGAGAAGCAGTGCAGGATCCCTTTTAAGTGGAGGTTTGATGGACACGGACTGGATTACATGTGACTGACGCGTCTTTCTGATACTGCGTCGGCGCTGAAACGTGACACTCCTTCACTGTTTCAGTATAAACGTCGTCTGCAGCTGTTTGCAGCCTGTGCGTCCACGGTGCAACGGTGCAAGCAGGACGCGCACGCTGCAGACTCAGCAAAATAAACGAAAATGAGGATGCGTTGGGCAGGGGAGGGTAACGAGGGGCAGGTGGAGCCGATTCACAAATGACACGCAGGTGACAGACGGGAAAAGACAAAACAGGAAGTAAAGGCAGATTAGACACACGCTGAAGTAGCTGTGTCTCTTGTCGTGTAAATATAAATAACACAAAGGAGTGAGTGTGATTCAAACTGTGTGTTTGTCGGATGCTTGAGCATCATCTGCATCAGGAACTAATGCCACAGCAGCTACAAGTGCAGCTTCAGTAGGAGACAGTACATCTGTAGAGAGACGTGTGTGTTGGCAGATTAAAAACCTCTTCCTCACTCCACATCCACAGAACCACGTCCCTACCCAGGCGATCGGGATCTGAGAGCACGTTGTCTGGCAGATGGCGGCCGCCGAGCGCGCTGCCACGTCTTATTTGCTCTGTTTTTAGAAAGCGGGCCGGCGTGTGCGTTCCCTCTGAGCGAGCATATTTCACATAAAGGCACGAAGCTGTTCATGTAGATGTGTAGAAGAAGACGGAAGCGCCGAGCTACTGGACAACTTCCAGTGCAAAATAATAAAAGCTAAAAATAAAAAACTTTGTGGAGAGGAAACTGCCTTTCTGCGGCGATCCACGTTAATTATGCTTGAACCCGCGCTGTTAATCAGCATGGCGGCGTTGGGAGGCGGCCAGCAGCAAGTCGACAACGCCGTGCAGCGACGCAGAGAGCGCCGAACTGCAGCCGAGGCTCGGTGAGCCGTCTCCAGTGATGCATGTATCTGTCATAACCACAGTCTTGCGTCTATCTCAACTTAAACCAACAGGTTCGGCATAAAGCTGGCACATAAAGCCGGCGTATAAACCAAACATGGCCGACGAGCTGCAGAGATGAGGCGAACAAGATGTGGATGAGTTGATTTAAGAGTGGGCGATGTTTTCATACCTGTAGTGCAGTTAAAATGTGACTAAGGTGCAAACATCTTCTAATACATGTTGCATTAAATCAAATGCAAACCAGAGAGATTCTCCCACTGACTGTCAGTCATCGCGTGCATCGTGTGGTGTAATGGCGATGTGTGAAACCAATGGTTAGCTCAAAATGTATTCAGATTAGCATGGATCGATGGACAGATGCTTTATCCAGCAGCAGCAGCTTCACAGTTGTGCAAACAGCAATAAAATAAGATAATTAATCAAACAGAACAGCAGTAAGTGCTCCTCTGCCTGGTGACGATGTTGTGCAGAGGGCGATGGACGCTGTGCAGGATGTGCAGGAGCTTGCTGAGGGTCCTCAGATCTTAGAGGGTCCAGCTCCACAGAGCCCGCCCCGCTCCTCACCGGCTGGTTTATTTATCACATCGGTTAAACAACAGTCTCCTTCCTGTTTATTATTTATTTATCAAAACCTCACTGGGCTTTGCTGCTCCGTCAGTTTTCTGTGTTTTCGTGGGACGTTTCATATAAACTCAGCTGTTTGTCCGTCTGCAGTAGTTCAGCAGCCTTTAAAAACAGTATTTATGCATCTGTTCCTCCTTCTCTCTGTCATTTCACTGCCTCCTGCCTCCTCCTCTCCCCTCATCGCGGAGTATAAAGACGAGTCCTTGCATAATAAATGTGTCAGGCAGCAGCTTTTGGTCCATTAAAGAGCTCATGAAGCCCTCAGACTCTGCTCTACTTCTCTCCTCTCTCTGTTTCTTTCATTTCTTCTCCTCTCTGATCTCCCGTCTTTCCCGCCGCTGTTATCAGCCACTGTACTTCCTCCCTCTGTCAGCAGGGGGGCTCGTAATAAGGTCAGTTCAGAAAACACCTCCTTTGCACTCAAACACACGAAAACACAAATGCAGGAGAACCTCTCGAATACGCAGGAATACACATGGCAGCGTACATGCACACACAATTGCGTTAACACTGCTGAGTCGGCAATACTGCAAACACCGAACCCACCGTGGACTGTTCTGTTTCTGTCTTACCTGGACGACAGGAAACGAATGAACAGCTGAGATTCACCAGGGATCAATCACAGAACCTGCTCCGTTTACCCTGCACCCTGGGGTCGTATCGTATCGCCACGACATCGCCTCCTGCAGCCATCCGGCATTTTACTGGTTAATCAGTTTCACTCAAAGACCTCCCTTTATTTGTCAGCCTTTTTAATTTCTAACTTTAACCTCCTTTAAAAATAAACATTTTAAATAGCTCTGTGTTTTCTGGTACTGTGGTGTTTTGTCTGGATTTTACCTAAACTTCATTTTTTAGCTAAAGTTCTGCAGAAGGTTGCTGCAAATCAGCTGTTAACCTTATTAAAATGAGGGTTCAGTGTTTGAATGTGTCCCGTCTTCTGTCAGAGGTCACTACAGTGCAGGACTTCTCCTCTTAAAGTCATGAAGAACCTGCTTTTTGCTCTTGAAGCTGGACGTAACTCCATTTTGGATCTCCTGGATCTTGGCGTGGTTGATCGCTAACATCGCAACAGGCGATCCTCAGTAGGACAGATGCTAAATGATTTAAGTCAAACCAGGCAGACAGGACTCGACCGACTCTAGCTCCTCTATCTCTTTGATGTATTGTGAGGTTTCTCAGCGTTAGTTGCAAGGACCAATTAACCTGCTGCTTTAACGACGACATGCGTCTCCGCTTCTATGCAGACGATACACTTACTTACCTCGGCATTCACCAGTAATCTCAGTCAATCATGTCCATCTTTAGGGCACTCATAAATGCTTGGCTTCATAACTTCCTAGAAGGCAATTTCAAAAAGAGATTTTAGAGTTTATGTGAAGAAAACAGATCTTAAACACTCAAATACACTTGGTTCATAGTCGCACCTTAGCGCTGCAAAGTGTAGAAACCTTGGTGTGTAATTTGACTTCACTTTGATCAAACGCATCAAATCTGTTATTCAGTTCTGCTTTTTCAGCTCAGGAAACTCTAAAATCAAGCCATTTCCATCCACAGGTAGCCTTGAAACAGCCATTCATGCTTTTATTTCACCGCCGCCGAATTATTATAACTCACTTTTCTCCGTCCGCATCAAGAACTCGCTCCCCTCGCAACAATTGATCCAAATTGCAGCCGTGAGGATTTTAACAGAGGTGCCAGGAAACGAGGGCACATTACACCCGGTCCTTTCATCTTCACACCGGCTTTCTGCTGGAGTTGGTTTTAAAACTGAAGCCTGAACAGTTTCACCCCAACCTTATATACTGCGTTTACCTTTTAACCCTCACATGTGCCATCACAGGTCCTGAGGTCCTCAAACACTGGGTCAAAGCCTTAAAACGGGCTTCTTGTGTTCGTTGTATCTAAACTCATCCACCACATTTGTTTCATTGTAAATTTATTGTTTTTCTAACGCGTCTGTCTTCTCTTGCTCACTTTATTGCTGCCTATTAATGATTCTCTTCTTCTAACTGCTTAATAATTAACATTTTTACCCTGTAAAACACCTTTTTATCATTATTTGACCTGCACAAACACAAATTAACAACAGTTTCAGACAAATGTTAATTAACGTGTGTGTTAATTTGTGCCTATTACGGTTCAGGAAAGGCTGAAATTTCCATTTGAGCCTGACCCGGTGATTCATTCAGGGCTGAACCAGGACCGGACGTCACAGCTAATGGTCTTAGTATGAGTGAGAGTTAATACCTGTGTTTATAAGCCGGTCATTATAGAGCTGAACAGTATAAATGGGTATAATTCAGGCGTACGTTGTCAGACGCTCTCTCCTTGACAGCACTAATGGTGTTGCACTTAATTGTATACATGAAGAACCACAGGAGAGCATTAAGACACGCCTACTTTGGCTCACATGGACACAAATCAAGAATATAATTAAGAAAAATAAGATGAGTTTTCATTTTAAAGTAGGTTCAGACTTCTTATCCATCCATCTTTCCACGATACTCACTGGCAGACAAAAGCTAAGAGTGACAAGCATAAATAACAGACTGACAAAATCAATTTCTCATTACATGGGAGAAAGCTTAATGACTTACACACACACACACACACACACGCATCAGTCAGAGATGGAACAACACAACGCTAAGCTTTCCACAAAAACTCCTGATGTGGCTGCGCACACGCTGTGGGCTTTACTCGAAATCCCTGTTTAAACCTTCGGTCTCGCTGGGAACTAGAAATTAGATAAGCTTTATTACTGAGGTGGTAAATAGAATACAGGCTTAACGCTAATATCATCGCGCTGAGGCAACAATTCATTAAGTGTCCGACAAACGGGAGGAAGGAGGATGGAAGCACTGAACAGAGGAGTAAAGAGGAATGTGGACACTAGGTTCAATGCACGTGGCGTTTAGTAGCAGGAGCATTTTGTTTCAAACAAAATGTGGAATACACCTGCAAACAGGACGTTTAGCAAACATGCACAAGCCGGCCACCAGTATGCAAACAGAGTAGACTATGCTCGTGCACATTCAGGGTCATTTGCATTAAGAAACACCAGCAGCTCTGCCTGATGCATGAGGACGTCTGGTCTCTGGGTGCTCCTGCAGCCGGACGCTTCATGTGATGGCCACGCTCCAAAGCGCAGCGAGCGATGATGATGTAGATGTAGATTAAGGCCCACTGGTCAACAACACTTAGGGCCACAACTTCTTTCTGTGGACATAACTGAATTCATTGTGTGGTGGTGTTTTTAATTGCTCCCATTGCATTTGGAAACCCTAGGATAGCGTGAAATCCCAGTTTGATCTCACTTGTTGTCAGATTTGTGCATGTAGTTCAGACCCAGGGAAATTATGGCATCCGACATCGCTGGCACAGTCCTGCTCACCGAGGGCAGAGAAATGCCTGATCTGTCTCCAACTTCACGCTGGGAACGCACCGGTGGCCAAAAACCCCAGGGTGGACAGGAAGCAGAGCACACGGCTGACTAAATCTTCCAGTAACACGAGATGATGCACGTTACAAATGCCTCTAACTCAAATGCCTCTAACAGATGTGTTTCATTTTAACCCTGTCTGCATGTCACTGCACAAAATTACTAACTGAGTGATGAATCAAAGGAAATACAGATCATATGTGCTGAAATGGTTTCATGCAGGCTGTGATGCTCATGCCGCTGAATCTATTTAATATATATTCACGCACACTTTGCTTATAATGACTGCACACACCCTTCTGCTGTGCATTAGCACTGTTGATAGTTCCCAGGTGAATTGCACTTTGGCCCATAAAACCTTGCTTGAACTAATATGTTTAATCATCAACTAAACAATTAACACGCCATCGTGCATTCAATCCAAAGAGCTACAAACAAAGTGAATATTGGACTTCCACTTGTCTGGTGGCTGGAGACAGGGCCACCCATGAATGCTTCATGCTCTGTGTCTGCTGGGTAAGCTGTGGAACAACCGTTTGCCATGTAAACTTCAGGTCGTCTCAACACAACACACTAGCTTCTTTTAAGCAAACTGTCTCTGGGACCCTCAGACCTCACTGGTTGTACCTACACAGATGATTAACTGCATGCACAGGAGGACGGAAGACATGTAAGGGAAACAGTACATGCAAGGGCAAACAGCAAATGTGCATTATTGAAGATCCCAGAGCCACCCGAGCACATTTAACCTCATATAAAGCATTTTCCATCATTTAGATGCTCCATCTTTAAAGGACTCCTCTACTTTGTTTTCTACAAGCATGCGTGCAGCCACGAGGGTGTTTAAAGAGCATCAGTACATCACACTATACTGTCTATCATCAGAATGGAGAAGGGGATTGGCAGCAGTGGGATGCTCCTGAACTCCGAATCATGCAGGAAGTGAACGGGTAGTTAAGCTGGATTGGGCTATGCGTCATCTTCGCAACACAAATGGTAATTGAGCTGTTTGCTGCACGAAGAAAAGGGAAAGTAAATCGTATTAATGACATTTCAATACACCCAGGGATAACTCAGCAAATACCCTGTCACCTTTATTCACAGGGCTACAAACAAATTCAAGTTAACAGGCTTTATAATGTCTTTACAACATGCTTCAAGCTGACATGACGTCATTTTGACCTTTAGGTTGAAACGCCAGATCCCTCGGAGGATCAGGAGTTAATCAGATTCAGTCCAGTTTAAAATGTTTAATCACGAGGAGCTGGCAGACTTGAGGGTGTGCAGCTGGAGCACTACTTTCAGCCCGGGCACCTGAGAATAGTAGGACGTGCAGGTATAATTCAGAATAAATGAATGAAGAGTGGACATGACGGGACGGCGCAGGCAGGAACCACAGTCCGATGCACAACTGAAGGGGGTCGCACAAGACTGCGCCATGCGTCGATTGACCAACAGAGACAATGCCTCCTACTCCTGTTTTTACGAATTCTTATTCCTCTAATTCTCATTATTCTTATTTCACATTCACTGGCACAGATGGGTCCAACATGATCTCATGGGAGGTTTTATAAACAGCACGTCAAAAACTCCCTTTAAGTAATAACTGCGATGGTATTTCATCAGCGCCTCTCACACGTCAATCAGACGGCGTGGGCGACACTCTGGCGTCTCAAAGTCCCATGAGACATCAGGTGAACAGGGTTCTTTCTGTTTTTCATGGGCCTGCCGCTTCGGAAAGATTAGCACGAAGGGGGAAAAGATGCGATTCATGTGAGGTTAAAACCTGCACTGGGAAACGCTGAGCCGCCGTGCGGATGTGCCTTTGAGACGAGGAGAGCTGGAGTGTCTTTGGAGGGCGCCGCTGTAATTTCACACTCTGTATGCACACAGACAAAAAGCCAAAATGAGCCAATTTGTCAGGAATTGCTAACAATGAATGTGGGAATTAGACTCGTAAATGTGTTTGAGTGCTACGGCGCAGGGCACAGAGAGAATAGGACATTAGACTGTGGGGAGTTAAAGAGACTTACTGTAACACCGCAGGGGCTGGGAAGTTAGAGCCAGGACCACACAGGGAGTGACTGATGAGGGTCTTAAACGACCAGAGGAACGGCAGATAGCTCCTCTCTAAAGGGCTCTTTGTTGAAGGAGGTTAAGGTATGACACATGAGGATCTGGTCTGTGTTCGGGAGGTGAGTGATTACCGCTGTACTCTGCAGGGGATAAGAGTGCAGAGCTGCACAGTGGGGAGATTAGCCTTCACCGAGGAGGCCCAGAGCACTTCTGATAAGTTTCTTTCGTCTGGTTTTTACATTTTTCTAGCCCCCCGGGGGTCGAAGGAAAGGAAAATGTCTGGTCCTCTGCGGTATAACTGTCCAGCTCCTTTTCTCTGCATCTTTAAACGAACTTCTACATTTTAAGTGTCACCTTTTGAAAGGCTGAGCCGAGCACACGTCACATGAGATATATCCTGCAAGAAATGTCATCCTATAGCAGCAGAACGAGGGGAGAGTATAGATTTTCCTTTTCCGTCCCAGGCGGCATCGTTAGATACGAACACTGAAGGTAAAGACAGCAGCAAATCTGACTGCTGCAGGACGTGGCTTAGCAGCTGTGTTTGCTAACATATTAGCTTTTTAAGTATGGTGTTTGTGCATTTGTCTGACATTTCTTAATGATTAGTCTGAACCCTGAGCTGCTGCAAATGAACAACAACACAACTGGAAACTGAAATCTACAAACATGCTAGCAGCTGTGAGGCTCTATGGGATAAAACAGTTTAGCTTTGAGCTAAATGCTAACAGTAGCATGCTAACATGCTGCAGTGTACAGTGTTCACCAAGTTTGCCGTCTTATTTTAATGTGTAATGGTAACGTTCGCTAATTAGCAGGGACACAATAAGAGTGCAGCAGAGGAAACAATGATGAGTTTTATTAGTTTTTTGTTGATTCATAAACCAAAATATTAAACAAATTGAAATTTACATTAGAACAAACATCAACCTTGGCACCAAAGGAAAAGTCAGCTGCTGAGATTAGCTAGCCATGCTGCTAGCTTGGCTAATCTTAAACATATAAACATTATAAATATTAAACATCATTTAGTTGAGTATAGCAAATATTGTTAAAATAGAAATAAAACACAATGCAGACGCTGCTATTGGGCGGCGCTTCATGCATCATCTTAAAGTATAATGTGAGCTTAATGCCCGATACAACGGCTGAAAAGGTCAGAGCGCAGACAGGAAGTGATGTGAAATGAACAACCCCCCCTCACTTCAAGCTTTTCTAATTAATCCTCCCGCTGAGCGCTAATCTTAACGTAGCTGTCGCCTCCTTCGGGCTGAATGGAAACTGCTACAGGCTCGTTTGACTGACCGCAGGGACTCTCAGCACAATAAACCTCAGCACGCGGCGTTTGGACCTTTTAGAGCCTAAATCCACTTAAGACCACAGCGTTGCTGCTTTACTGTTTCATACGCCTAACCTGTTTTAAACCACACGCTCCTCGGGCTTCCCCCGCCGCTCCTCCGCTCACTCAAACCCATTTAAAACCACATGGTCCCTTCTCCCATTCATTCTTGTACTTATATCAGCTGTAAAGCTGATTTACACATCAAGCGGCCTGAGTGAAGCAATCTAATTGGTCAAAGACTCATTTCATCCACGCTGATAACCCCTCTAAAGTATTCACAGCTAAGGTTATTGGTTTTTATGTTTCATCTTGTGCTAAGTAATGAGCTGATTAGCACTTGTTCTCGCTCCCCCATGCTGTTTATTATTCATATCCTCCACCTTGAGGAGAGTCGGTGCACACATATTGACGGCTGCTGGATAAAAGCCACAAATGGCTTGTGAATATGAAATCACTGGTGTGTTCCTCTCGCTGCTTAAATATCGAGAGCAGCGCCGAGAACACAACCACAGCAAACACACTTTAAATCCTTATTTTAGTCCCTGTTTCCATACAAGTGCTGCTGCAGCTCACACCCGTTCAGATAAAGAGATTTCACATCTACCGTTTAATAAAAGCCCAAGTTTCTCCATAATAAGATGTGTGGAGATGACAGTTTTCAGTTCAGGGAAAGTACTAATGCATTTACTTTAATATATTCTGAATTGATGGAGAAATATTTATAATTTAAGTTTGTCCAGACTGTTTTTGAGTGCTGGCCAAGTTTCCTCCATCAAACTCCAACCGGGAGACTTGTGTTTACTCAGTCACTGTAAAAACTAAAATGCATCACACAGTGACTGAGCTACTGAGACAGTACCCTGTTCCCAGATTAAAGCAGACTTTAATGCTGGAAGATGAATATGCATTTAGGAAGCTGGTCTTCTTCCTCGGCGTACCAGCACATTAAACAGACGGTAAACACTCGGAGCTTCGTCCTCCATGCCGACGTGATCTCATCGGATGGACACATTTTAGGACATCTCACTTCTATGCTTTTGCATTTCTATGCATTCTTTATGCACAATCCACAAAAACCAAGAAAACACAAAGTCATAGTCCTACATGAGCTTCATCGTCATGGTAACAATAATAAACATGTAGTTAAAGTTCAGTTCAGGCGCCAAGACTATTTATTTAGCTTTATTAAGAGTTAATTGGAGTTACATAGTAAATGCAACTTTACGTCTTATATAAGTTAGAAATAACTCTCTGGCCTTCACCTGCACCGTCTCCTCCATAATTAAAATGTCTTGCTCTCAAGACTGCGTCACCTGTGTGATTAACTGTATGTGACTGGCATGTGCAAACCTTGATGCAGACGCCTTAAGGCAACAAGCGAAACACAAAAACCTGCATGTATTTGGTGATTTCCAGGCTGTCCACCTGGTGCAAAGTGGTGCAACTCTCACTGCTGGTTTTGAACTCAAACACTTTAATTTCACAGTTTCAAGAGCACTTAGCTTTTAATTCCTGTTACAAAACACATCTATAATTAATTAAGAAGATGAAAACAACTCCTTTGTGCCTGGATTGTGCGCAGTTTAACTAGCACAAATGCAGTTGGACACACACTACATGCGTTTGCACCATGGACTTAAACATATAGGTCCATTAACTGAAATGCAGTCAGCATGTAGTGGTCCAATCTGCATTCATCTGCTCAGCTGTAAAGCTGTTCGTCTGTCTTGCCCGTCAAACCCAAGAGGGTTTTGTTGAGCATTCCTCCTCGTGTCACAAAGAACCGACAGAGCTGCAGAACCAAAGGCGCCGCCATCATCAAAGAACAATCTGGAGCCTCCCTGCGGTCGCAGTCTGAAGAGCCCCCTGACGTTTTCTAAAAGGCCCCTTTACTTTTTAAAGTTTGGAAGGACAGAGTTACATCAGTGCAAAGAACAGAGTCTTCCAGAGCCTCAGATACGATAAGTAAAAGAACTCGCTTCATGTGGCGTCTCTGCGACTAAATCTGAGGGATCGGTGGCCTGGTGTTTGTCCGTGTGTGCTGAAGATCTGTCTTCCAGCGAGCTGCAGTGACACACCCCTGGCCCCGACAGGACCGTGTCCCATGTAATGCATTAAGCTGTGCCCCGCGGTCTCTGTCGGAGCCGGGCTGAACGTGTCTGCTGGTTGTGAACTAATGGGGAAAGCATGTCTGTGTTGGCTCAGTGCTGCTGTGTTCGAGGCTCCATTACTGTAACGGGTTCATTAGGAACATGTTGGGGCAGCTCGGAGGCGCCTCTGTGTGGACCACGCAGCACTCAGACTCTCAGCTGTCCCAGACAGAGCAGCGAGGAAGACAGAACTGGTCGTGTTGTAACGCGTCTCTGTGTTTCCATCTCTTTTTGCCTCTCGGGGGCAACAGATAACGGCACATTTTTAGATGACACGTCATTTGAAATGCATCATTTAAGGCCCACAGCACACACCGGACACACGATACACTCAGAGGAAGCAGCTCCTGCACAATGGCTGGGACTCTGGCCTCTTCAGGGAGTGAATATCATGAAATGGCTGGTTTTTCTGGGCTGCCAGTGGTAACACGTTCACGTATTTAGGTTCATTTCAAGCTTGTTTCACCTCTGACACAAGAGGTGTTGTTGAGATGTTGCATCTCAGCCTTTTAACCACTGGAGATCAGCAAAAACAAGACTTATCAGGGTTAGAAAGTCATGCAAACCACAGACGTCGCACATCCCTGCAGCTTTGGTGTTGCTGCTATGAGACTGAACGTCTGTGCTAATTGCACTCAATATCTCCTTTTAGATGATCAGTGAGTTAAATGTCCAGGCTGCAGATGTCAGATGTGATGTTGCACGGATCAAAAACACCGAGTATCAAAAAAAAAAAGATGCTTCGTGCGTCTGACAGCCTTTGCAAAGTGAAACAAACTCAGCCTCCCTCTGCTAAAGCCGTGACAAAACGTCAGGGGAGCATTTTCTCCGTTAAAACATCAGAAGAACATTAAATTTCTGAAAATGGGAAAATGGGATGGAGCTCATTTTACCCAAACACACGACGATTACTTTGCCAAAATCAGACAAAAAGCTCAGCTGTGGGTAAAACCGTCCCTGCTCACATCTCACTCTCTGTGTTTCACCCGTACTTTTCTAATTTCCCACTTGTATCCGTGTGTGTGTGTGTGTGTGTGTCTTGTTGTGAGTTCTTGCATTAAAGTGCATGAAATTCAAAATTATTCTGGACCTCACTTCCTTCTCTCGCTCTCTGCTGCTCCACATGTCCTCTCCCCTGGCAGCTGTTTGATGTCGTGACCCAAGAAACAATTATCTGTGAGGATGGAGACATCTGAGAACCAGAAGCACCCCATGCACGCAAACACACACACACACACTTGCCAGGTGGGAGATATGACAGGATAATTGGGGAAGGTGTGAGGAAGGAAATACTGCAGGGATGAGAAATGAAATGGAGACAGAGGAAGAGAGAGATATATACCGGCCAGAGGAGAGGGAGTCTGCAGGGATCCACCTCACTTCACATCTCAGGAAGATCTAATAAACACAAGGTGAGTTAAGGCCTCAGACAGATCTGATGACGAGCTCAAACCTGCAGAGACTGGACAAACACCGCGCACAGAGCAGAATCAGTTTCCACAAGTCTGGACGTAGCATCCATGAAGCCAGTGTGGAAATCTGCATTCTCTGTCACGGTTTGAGTGTGATTTGTCTGTCCTTGATCACTTCCTGTTTTGCTTTGTGTCTCGTTTGTTGATTGGCTTCACCTGCGCCTCGTTTGCATCCTCTCCTGTGTCTATATATTGTTTGTCGCTCCCTTTGTCTTGTGTCGGCGTGCTCTGTTACATTGGGAAACAGAAGTAAACAAGGCCAGTGAGGGTAGAGGCAGGCAGAAACGCGAAGGAGACATGGGTGAACATGGCAGAGGGGGAAGAACTCTGCAGAACAAAACAGGAAATGATCCAAAACTCAAACCATGACATTGTCTGTGAAGGCCAGCAGGGGGCGACTCCACCATCTGGTCGACGTACTGAACCATAAGGACATCATCAGGACAATGAGATTACGCAGGATGTTTATGTTTATGTTTATGTGAATGACGGTCCTTTCTGGAGTAATGGTAACATGCTTTAAGGCGAGGCCACCTCAAGACTGACAAGTCGCTACCACAGCGACCACCAATCAGGGTAGAGGCGAATTAACGGGTATCCATGGCAACGCCACTCTCTCGTCGTTTTGCAGGCTTTAAAGCAGAAGTTCACAGCCCAAAGGGTGACGTTACACTGGCTACCACTGCTAAGAAATCAGAAATCATGTCAAATTAGTGAATTTCTGAGAACTTCCTGTTATTTGACTGTGACGTGTGCGCTGGAAAACAGAACAACAGAACAGGGAAAGCTACTTTTAGACGGGCCGTGGATGGAGAGATGAGGACGAGAGGACAAACTCTCCAGAGAGCTGACATGAGACAGCAGATCATGTTTACCTCCAGAGCTAAAAGGGTGAAAACCTTCAGTTTATGGCTGTCAGACACCTCAGCGCAGCGTTTACGTGTTGCCACGGCAACCTAAAAACCCACAGACGGTCAATCTTAAATGTTTTGCCTAGATATTCACATGTGAATCAAGACTGTTGAACCTTTCATCTAAGAAAAGTGATTATTTATTGCAAAGCGGCTGTAAGGTGGGTTCAGCTCATGCTCAACGTGGTAAAACCCGTTTTATTGGCACTAACGTGACCAGAACCAGCTCGGCCCGAAGACTGCAGCGCACCCGCAAATCGATTTCATTTCCATTAGAGGTGCGTGGTGGAGATGCAGACGGGATATTAGCGCCACATTATTTAAATTCCTGAGATCAAAGCGCGGCGCTCAGACACTCTTACGCTGATTTTTATCTGCGGGATGATGAAAAAGTTCGGGATTAAATGAAATAAACAAAAAAAGCTTCATGTCAGTCTCAGTCGTCTCGTCTTTCATCAGAAACACTCGCAGGACTCCCCTGCCTCCTCCTTCACCTCCGTCATCCTTTCTTTCTTCTCCTCCTCACCCATCCACCTCTCCCTGACCTGCCTCCTCCTTCACTTCCCTCCATCCCTCCCTCTCTCTCTCATCTTCTTACATCACCCTTTCTCGTCTTTTAACGTTTCCCCAAAGTCCGTCCTCGACTCCTCTGCCTTCGTTTCCTCGTCTCTCCTCCTTTTTCATCATCCTCCTCTCCTCGCTCTCCCTCTCTCATCTCATCTTCCAGTCAAATGTCCTCCTCCCTCCTTCTCTCCTTCCTTTTCTCTTCTGTAATATCCCCATCTCTCCTCTGCTCTCCATCCTTACAGTCCCGGGCCCTCCCTCTCTTTGCTCCGTCACTCCCCCAGCTTTCCAGTTAATCTTCCTCCCCTCCTCTTGAGACGTTTGACAAATGAAGAAGAATAAAAGCAGCATGTTTTGTGTTAAATGTGTCTTCACTTCCTCTTTCTGATGGGCAGGAAATCCTCAAGGCTTTAGTTGAGACCCCTGGACGAGCTGCCCATTGAATAACACACAGCTGAACGGTGCTAGGTGAACCCTCAGCACAGCAGGCGTTGGCGAAGGTGCTGAAACGCTGATGCACGACTTGATTTCTTGCTGAAATGTGTCAAAATGACTTGCTGGGCCGTTGAAATGGACCCATGGGTCCGAGACGGTTAGTCTGTTTTGTTTACTTCCTGTTTTCTCCCTCTTGTGTCTCTGTGCCTGTTTCCTGCTCCCACCTGTTAATTGGTTGGTTGGTTTCACCTGTGCCTCGTCGGCCTTCCCTCCCTTCGTTCCTCTTGAGATCTTCTTCATTCATGTGCCTCAGTTCCAGAGTATTCCCTCGTGTTTTCCCAAGCTCCCTGTGCTCCCATATCTGGGCTTTGAATGGATTTTTAAACTTTGTGCCAATATGTTTGCTCTGTTGGGCTGATTTCTGGATTCAACCCGTTCTTCCATCGACCACAGGTAAGCTGAACCTTTACCATTAAATCTCTTAAACTGGGGTGGGAACTGAACGAGTCAGTCGAGTTGAGGAGTCAGTCGTCCAGTTGACGACTGTACTCGAGTTTCGTCTCTTTGCTCTTTGTATTTTCTTCCTGAGTCCCAGTCTCGAGGTTTGGGTTGTTGTTGTTGTTTCTGTTCACCAGCTTACTCGATGAGCAATGCACTCGGTTTAGTTTGACCACTTTGACCATAAGAATCAGTAAAACAGTTTGTGACGAGGTCTGCACCAGTTCCTGCAGCCCACCTTAGGCTCAACAAAGAGACCCTGACTTCTAAAATGTAATTTCTGTATCACTCACCTGCTACGATAACTCTCTGCTGTGTGTATTTATGTAAACAGCGGCCTGTATTTGGGACCCGGCCTTTATTTGCTGCCACCCAACAACAGACTTGAGAAACTCCAGTATTTCACCCTGCTCCCCCTCGTCTTTTGCTCTTCCCCTCTTATTTTCCCTCTTTCTTAGCTTCACCACCCTCATCCTACTATCTCTTTTCTCCTTCACTCCCCAAGGCCTTTCTCTACTTTCTCTTTCTTTGCAGCTTCAGCTTCCTCTCTCCTGCTCTCCCTCCCAGGGGTCTACTGTAGCAATGATAACCAGTGTCTATCAGTGCTATGTTACAGTGTCTGGGTGCTGGAGATAGCTTATCTTCAGGAGGCTTACACCCCGGGAGCACAGACACCAACCCCACTGTACACACTGCGTGCACGCACACGCATGCACGCTTACACGGCGAGCAAACACACGTCGTGCCAAGACCTTACACTACTCACACACATGCACTGCAGAGAGCAAGGCATTCCCTCACTGCTGCGCAATCATCTCCATCCACAGCGCTGCAGACGACCGCGGGGCCAAACACAGCAGGGCCCTCGAGTCTGAACGCTGCATGTATGAAGAGATGTGTGCACATCAAGCATTTAAGCACCGCTCTTGACGTGGAGAGATCACCAAACAGACGCGACCAGATGTTTGAATTAATAAACGGTCTCAGGCTGCAGCGGTTTGCATCGTAATCTTTTGTATCTTCACTGCTTTGGAAAGACGCTGCCTCTCTACAGCGCTGAATCCTATCATCACCACGCAGCACATCACACCGATGACCCCGTTCCTCTCATTCACCTTTTATATAATAAATTTAGGATCTGGAGCTTTCACCCAAATCTCACACTCTCTGTTCAGGCTTGTGCGTCATTAAACAACCTTAACGTGAAGTTTAGGACACCCTGGCTCAGTGCAAAGCCGATCTCCTGCGTCGAATGTGAGTTTAGTGCTTGTGATTTCTGTCCTGTTCCTTCAGAGTGGATGTGGTGCATGGTGTTGGTCCCTGGTTTGTACATATTGTGTGTCATTCCCTTTGTTTTGCATCGTGCTTTGCCCTCCAGCCATTTTTCCTCGTGTTTCCTCCGACATTTCAGATTTCATGGCTTCCTTATTCTTGGGATTTTGCCCCTCTCCCTTTGCCCCCATTGGACTGATTTCCTGCCTGATACCCACAAACAGCCTCTGTTCTCTTACTGAACCCACGCTGGCTGCGTGCAACAGCTTTTACATTAATAATAGAACAATTTTAGCCAACGTCCGTCTCTCAGGAAGCAGTTTTACAGCTTTTACACCACTTTCCTCTTCGTTCTTTTACATTTATGCCACAGAGGCTTATTTCCCTGCTTCCTCTATCCAATAAAAAACACCTTCAGACGCCGTCAGTCACTTTCTCATGACTGGTCAGTGCTTTATTGACCCGGAGGATGATGTTATGAAAAACTAATAAAAAACTGACTGACAGCGCGCCGACCACGTCCGTCGATATTGCCTCGGACCGAGAACAGCACGTTTAGGTCGATTTGCAGTAAACAGGGAGTGGACGCCTTCGCGGCCACATAAGTTCAGCTCAGAGCGGTTCAGAGAAACTGTTGCAGCTGCAGATGCAGGAACATCTGGGTTGTTAAGGAAGCAGATGATAGACACAACAAGAGGACGTGTAAAGTGTAAAACCAGCTCAAAAACCAGTTGCTGTGACGTCCTGCAGCCGTTAACCAATGGGAATTCATGCAAGTGGCTTGGTTAGAGCAGTCTGAGTGTGTTTTTATTGACATAATCTCACCTTTTTCTTGTTTTTTGCCAAACTGCAGGCAGAAACGTACTTTAACATATCTGTCTGTGTGTGTGAAGGAGGGCTGTGTGTTGCTGAGCACCACTTTTACTGTTTTTCATACGTTTCTCAATGAGGAGGCAGTGACACAGAGCTAATCCTGTTAGCCGCCGGAGCATCTCAGTTGACCCGGTGGCAGCTGACGCCATGTTGTGCTCGTTAGCATGAAATTAGCCTCTGCCTGCGCTGTTTGGTCGAGCCAACGCTTTGATCAGTGAGCGAGATGCGTCAGCCGCTTCTGACTGGATTAGCGCCGAACGTCTCGATGCTGTTGTGTTTCTTATGTGCGACAGGATCATCTCACAGTCAAATTGAATCTGATTAATAAAGTAAGATGCAGGCGTCACCAGTGACTGGGTGGTTTGGGTGACGCGAGAGTCCAACATCATGAAATATATGAAAAATGACCTTTCTTCATGTTTCAGGCGTCTTTGATCTCATCAGCTTTTACTTTCGTCGTTCATCATCTGAAATGACACTGAAAGCTGTTTTTGCATTATTGATGGAATTTATTTAGATTTTCTGCAAAATAAGCACTTTTCCTTTGATTCTGAGGTTTGGCTTTTACTCATTTTAATCAAGTTTGACTGTAAAAGGTGGATTTTGACTTGTAATCAGTGTAAACTGTAAATAAAGATGGCCGACACGGCTCCTCTTCCTCCTATGAAGCTAAATTGCAGTAGTGCTCGAGGGCATAGAGCTGTAGTATTGAGGCCCCGCCCACTTTAGCTGTCAATCATGAAGCCACACCCCTGAATGACAGGAACCATCTGCTGACATGGAGGGGGCGGGGCTTATGAGCTGTACTGCAGCCAGACACCAGGGGGCGGAGCTAATGAGCTGTACTGCAGCCAGACACCAGGGGGCGGGGCTTATGAGCTGTACTGCAGCCAGACACCAGGGGGCGGGGCTTATGAGCTGTACTGCAGCCAGATACCAGGGGGCGGGGCTTATGAGCTGTACTGCAGCCAGGCACCAGGGGGCGGGGCTTATGATGATACAAGCAGATGCAGAAGGACGGCGTAATAACTTTTCTCATGTGGAAGCAAACAAACACACACACCTGCAGAAAGAGTTGATTGCATATACAGCATGAACACACCTGAGTAAGAGCTACGCTTCTGTGTGTGTGTGCGCGCAGGCTTTGTTCAACTCGCTGTGTGTGTGTGTGTGTGTGTGTGTGCGCGCTTTGTCTCCTCTGGTTGTTTGATCCATTATAGATCAGAGGCACAACAGCAACCCGGCTGCAGAGAGAAATAAAATAAAATAATGCAGCAGCGCCGGGCAGCGGGAGGGAGACAGCGCGGGTGAGAGAAGCTGCACCTTCACATCTTTACAGTGTGTGCAGCACGCGGAGCGGCTCGGCTGATGAAACCCAAAAACACTGCAGACGCACTCGCTCCTAAAACTACAGCCGCTCTAACTCCTACAAGTCGTGCGTTAAAGGAATCCAGGAATCAGTGCTGTTTGCATCTGCTGTTCCTACACCTCCGCTGCACAGATCGCGTGTTCCCAGGCTGCATGCAGATGATGGTTTGTCCCTCCTCCAGTCCAGATGGTGGTGGTAATGCACCTGCTGTTGGGGAACTGACACAAACATCAGAAGAAGAAGAAGAAGAAGAAGAATGCTTCAGTGCAAAGTTCCCAACTTTTGCAGGCAACGTCTCTTCTGACAACAGCACCGGAGGAGCGGCAACAGGAGGACGCCGCTCGCTGCAGGAGAGGGAGTTTCCATGGTTACGTCGACGCTCTGGCTTTAGATTGAAACTTGAAGGCTCTCAGACATTTCAGATGTCTTTTCTATTCATTCTGTTCATCTACCTGTCTGTCTGTGCATGGCCTCAGGTGATGATGAAGGATTTGCTTCGTGCAGCTGGATGCACGCTGGCGGCATCAGTAACCAATGAGTTTGGGAGCTAATGTTCGCAGCTTTAGCTGGAAAACAGTTGGCAGCTGTTTGCTTTTAGCCTAGTAGCTAACAACACAACAACATGGAAACTCATGGACGGACCACAGAGGCTTTGCAGGCTTGCACACACTCTGCCTGTGGTTGCACTGATCCGGGATCAGAGAAACGTTTGATCATTTGCACGGAAATATCAGGCGCCGCCTTCGAGCTGCAAACATGTGAGTGTCGACTTCAGCTGAGTCGTGGTGATGAAACTGGCCTGAACCATCTGATCTGGACCCATCTGACGCCTCTCAGGTACGTCTCTGCAGAGCTTCTGTCGGATGTCTGTGTGGGGCATGAAGCGGCCGTGTTAACGGGCTCTAATAGCTCTAACGAACTACAAAGACTCTCATCACAGTCGTCATTAAAGCAGATTTATAGCCCCGCCGTTCGCGGCGATCACAGGGATTTCCTCCTCTCCTTTGAAAATCTCTTCTCTGGTTTGTTTGACGAAGCAACGGCCGCCGGCTCCTCAGAGAGAATCACCCAAACTCAAACTGTTTTACTCCTTTTGCAGCTCCTCCTGCAGCAGCTTTCATCGTTTTACCCCCAGATCAGCGATGTTCAGAGTATTGATCAACCACCTGCTGCCCCGCCGACCCTAAACGAGTCCGATCCAGAGCAAACGTGTCCCGATTAACGCTGCAGCTAACGATTAATGATGATTAATCTATTGATTATATTCTTTTTTATCTGACTGATAAAGTCAGAACGTGGTGAAACACGGTGATCAGTGTTATGACGACCTCTGATCCAGGACCACAGCAGGGTCCTCAGAGCGCGGCAGAGGCTGGTTTTCGAGCTCTGATGCGATGTCAGAAACCAGCTTGAGTGGAGCCACGGCGGTGTGTGCGTTCGTTTCACTTCAAACCGAATCTTTAAAACTTTCTTCTGTAGCCGTGCTCGTCTGTGGGTGGGCAGCCGAGAGCGAGCGCACGCTGTTTGTGCTCGTGTGTGTGTGTGTGTGTGTTTACAGGATGTTTATACTGACCTAACAGTGAATTTCAGCAGTTATTTCTGGGCGGTGGCAGTCTTGACGCCTGACATGCTGCGTTGTAAGGACCGCAGCCTCCCGGTCGTAAACCTGCGTCGTCCCCTCGTGACGGTCAGACGATTAAAATCTGGGTTTTAAATATTTGTGGCTTTGATTTTCTGACAAAGGAGGAAACCACAGGCGCTGGTTTGACCCCGTCACAGTCGGTGGTTCGTTACCAGCCGCAAACCACAGCTGCAGGCTGCAGCGGCTGGGTCGACGGTGACGGCAGCGCAGCCTTTTCTCTGTTCTGTGTTAAACAGGCTGCATCACGGTGTAAACACAAGCGTTTATGGCAACGAGGGTGAATAATGCGATTTGCAGAAACCACAAAGTCACGTTATGACCAGCGGCGAAGGGTCAGGCAGCCATGTTCTCACTCCCAACTCGTCAAATGCAACAGCTTGGTCACTTCTGCACATGCACGGCTGCTCAAGTCCGGGTAAACGTCCAAAATGAAGCTTTCTGACGAACGTACTATGAGTTTTGGACGTGCAAAGAGGAAGTCGGGTGACCGTGGTCGTTTCCTGTGTTTTCCTGTGTTTCCAAACAAAATGCAAACTTTTGCTTTTTTTCCATCATCAAGTGCAAAAGTTGGTTCGTGGAGATGAGCAGGAGACGGTGCAACACCAGTGCAGAGGAAGAAGGTGCTTAAAGAGCGATTAGCCTTTAGCCTGATTAGCGGTTTAGCCTAAAACAGCGAAGTCAACTCAACAGAAGTGGGAACTTTCTGTTTCATGTGTTAATGTGCAGGAAGTCGACATCAGATCTGTGTGGAGCGAAGAGAGGCAGCTTCTGCTTCTTCTCTCGGGGTGAGAACAGCCACTCAGTCATGCGACGCGCTGATGTTTGATGCACTGGACGCAGGAGCACGTTGGTTCTGCAGCAGCTAACGATGACAAGTGGTGCGTTTAAAGGCTTCCTTCAGTTCCTCAGGCTCCTGTCTTACCCGCCGCAGCAGTGAAAAGACTCTGAACTGCTCCTTTAAACGTCAGCGGCTGCAGACGTGAGTGTTTAAACTCACTCGTTTTACATTAAACAGATTTATTTAACAGATTTTTCACATCCATAAATCATTTCACGACCTGTTTTAGTGAAAACCAAGATGTCCAGACGGGCCCCACGTCTGACAAATAGCTGACTGTCGTTCTCTCCTCCACCCGGCGTCAGCTCCAGACTTAGAATAACTGTATAATCTGCAGTCATTCATCAAACTCCCGTCCCTGGAAGACTTCAGAGGCAGAGGGGCGACAGAACATTTGTGCCTTGTAAGGACATTGATAGTCGCTCGGTGTTACAGAGCTCGCAACGTGTCGGAGAAATGAGTTGAATGACAGCAACGCCCGCGGCGTAATAGGAGACATTAAAGGCTTTTCAGGCGTAATTGGGTTTCTGGGCTTCGGCTGAATGGGCCGGCTGGAAGTCCCCCCTCATAAATCACTGGAATCACAGTCTGCATCGCTCGTCCTGCGCCTCCGCTCTGCTCCTCTGTCAGGCTGCGCTGCCTTTCTGCTCCTCTCCGTCCGTCTTCACCTCGTCTTGTTTCTCCGTCCACGATTGGTCCTTTCGATTTGCGCCGGCTTCGTCTCACGTCGCTGCGTCGCTCGGCTCCGTGCGTCTTTCTCGTTCATCTCTTTTCAGCCTCTCACGGCGTCTCCGTCCTCAGACTTGTCCACAGGTCTACGGATATTTTGCCAAATGCATATTCAACCACACACAGACAAGTTCTCTGTACCTGCGTGATGCCTTCATGCAACTGATGCATGCACATAGTGGTTTTACGTAAAGCTCATGCACCTGTAAATTACATCTGATGTCAAATAACTCAAAATTAACGTTTTGTATCTTCTTTAATTCATTTAAGGAAGTCCTGCGCTCATGCAAACCCTGCTTTGACTCTTAAAGCTGCGCAAGAGCGAGAGAGAGAGTGTTTCACCTTTAGATCACCTGCAATTAGTGAGGTCTCTTCCTGTTAGTGAGGTCACTTCCTGTTTTATTTTGAAGAGTGCATCTCTGCACACCTGTTTCCCGGTTCATTGGTTTCACCTGTGTCGCCTGTGTTTGCCCTCCCTCCCTTTGTTCCCTGTGATCTTCAGACTCGTGCTGACGATGATGTGAACATCTCAGTGTTTCCCACTTCCTGGTGTCTAATTATCTGCTAATGGATCATTTTTAACGAGGAAACAACCAAGCAAAGTCAGAACTTCAACACCTTTGTTATGAAAGCCGTCTGGTGAGGTCAGTCTGTCTGTGAGAGCCTCTGAGGGAAGATCAGGGTGGAGGATGCAGCCGCTAACTGAGCCACAGCTGCAGGTGACCTGGAGCTGAAACGTGTCTCTCGCTGTTGTGCAGCAGCACCGGGAGTCAAACTGGGGTTTGCATGTGCACATCACTTCCTTAAAGCAGTTAAAGAAGACACAAAACTTAAATTTTGCTTTTCACAGTTTGAAGCTCAGTGTTCATGCATCTACTTTTACACGATGTCGGAGCAGAGCTGCTTTAAACGCAACACTTCCTGCAGCGGTGTCATACTAAAAGCCTGCTCTCGGTGCTGCTGAAGTGTTTTTAACCTGCAGCTGTCTGTGCATGAGCGATGAAGACGAAACTCAAATGCAAAATGCAGCAAAGTGATGACGCACTCAGGGCTTCGACGCAGTATCCCTGTCAGGGACAAGTGAGCGAGAGCAAGAGCAGAGTGAGTTTAGAGCTGCAAACATCAAATATACTGTTATAAAAACAGGCCTGCTTCAAATAAAACAGTTTTCTCTTAGTTCATGAACTCAGAATGTAAAACATATACATGTAACCTGAGCAAAGTGCAGAGTCTGCAGGGACGTGAGGTCTAATCTGTTGTTAAAGCCTCCAGGAGCTCCGGCCTGAGACCAGAGCAGCCTGTCTGTCCTGATCTCTTGAAACGATGCGAATGAAGCCACAAAACGCCGTCTGTTACTTCACCACGTGTGTTTTCTTCAGCGTCTCTCCTCAAACTGCGCTGGATGGAAACTTTTCGGTGTCACATCGTCCCAGTCGCTCCGTGTTTACCCTCACATTTCCATTTCCAGCTTTATTTTTTATTTCAGCGCAGCCTGTCTGATCTCTTCTTCTTCTTCTTCTTCTTCTTCTTTAAACTACATCAAGTCCTTGTGTAACTGGGTCCTCTTAGTTCATAGCAATCTCTGAGGGATGCCTGAATAGGAACAAAAAACTTCTTAAACTCAAAAGCCTTGATAAGGTTTTTATTATGAACCTTGAAGGAAGGAACGAGGAGCACGCCTGTGTGTGTGTGTGCATGTGTGTATGCGTGTGTGTGTGCATGCAAGACAGAAGCAAAGTTTCCCAAAGAAGGGGGGTAAGCAGAGCTAACAGGAGAACCAGATCCCGTAATGAGAAAGTGAGAAAGCGAAGACAGATAAAGAACAAAGAGGAGAACAGATAAAAAGTTTGAAAGCAGCACAAACTCTCTGAGAATTAAAAGATAGAGTACAGCAGCCTGGAAACACACACACACACACACACACACACACGCAGGCGCGGCTGCTATCTATGCACCTGAAAGGGAAGCGCGCTCCTTTCCTTTGGCTAATTTTAGGCGTTTAGCCGACGCTGCTGCGGAGCACCTCTGAATGAAGCCCTTCATAACGCCCGCAGGGGTTTGCTGCGCTCACAGGAAACGATACAAAGAGACTCGTGAAGCTGTTTCCAGAACAACAGAAGGCGGCCGTGCACCAAACAAGCCGCTGCGCGCTTCAGCATCATCCTGCAGCCCGATCACCTTCGTAAAGGTGCTGTTCTGTTTCCCTTAAACCCCCAGAACAGCTCACTCTGGTCTTATAGGTCATGTTTTGATCTGCCATCGGAGTCGGAGCGCGAAACCTGCAGAGCAGCTTCCAGCATCTGGAACATACAGGAGACGATCTCACTCAGGCTTCGGTTTGCTGCGTGACGTTTGGTGCTCGCAGATCTGATCTGATGTGAAGCTGTCTGAAGTCGGACTTCTTCGGACGCATCGCATCAGTCCGGACGCTCTGCATCTCTCGCACTGTGACGTGTAACAGTGACATCACATCCGGAGTTTGTCTGGCAGCAGGACGGTGCAGAGGGCGAGGTGACGCCTCATTGACTGAACACCTACATGACGAGAGCCCAGAGAGCGCCCAGCCTTGTGTCTTCTGTCCTGTTTACTTGTTTGTCTTTCATCAGCTGTTTGTTTACCTCCTCGTCCTCATGTCCTGCAGCTCTTCCTCCGTCTCCGTCTGTCTCACTGTTACGTCTCCTCCTCCTCTTGTGCTGTTACGCTGCCTTTTTATCAATTCTGCATAGTCACGACACAGAGTGTGTGTGTGTGTGTGTCTGTGTGTGTGTGTGTGTCTGTGTGTGTGTGAGATTGCATCAGTCAACATCTCCGTCCCTGCTGGCGTCCCTTTTCTTCGCAGCTCTGGCCATAAAACTGAGATAATCCATTCCTCTGAATTATTTACGTCCTATCAGATGGCTCCATCCCCCCTGTCGCCGGGCGGGGTTGGCAGGGTGACACCGACGCTGCGATTGGCTCTGTCGCGGTTTTGAAAGCGGCGCGCTTTGCTTTCAGGCCGTTGTGTGTTTAAGAGTCCAGAAATAGAACATTTAGAAGTGAGCTGTTAGCTTCAGCATCTTTGAAACAGACACACCGTGCACAGTGACTGCAGCATCCATGCACCCAGATGTTCGATGGACGAGCGAAACCCAGTGTTTCCTGTTTTTGTGTTTTGGTTTTTCCTGTCTGGAGCAAAGTGCGAGCCGATACCGAGCCTGAATATTAACATGTCCACACGTATTTACAGATCACACCATGCAATCATGTTTCAACGGGAACGAGGCGTTTCAGTTCAAAGGTACTGGACGCATCTGCTTCCTGCAACATTTAATGGAAACTACAGTCGTATCACCTGCACACAAAGTTGCACTGCGGTGCATTCGCTGCACGTTGTTTAAAGGTCAAACGTCGTGTTGTCTGTACGCGGAGTGAAGACACTCGGCTGCTGCTCGGGTTTTTATTTTATCTGACAAGATCCAAGTCAGAAACACTGTAAATCTGATTTATTCTGATGTTTCTCTCACTCCCACGCACATTTCTGCAGCCTGAGAGGCGGCAGGAACAAGAATCCTGGGCTAAATCTCCCAAAATTCCACTTGTTTTTTGGAGGATTTGACTGTTCAGACCGGACGGCGGCTGCCACATTAAAGCAGCAGGTAGCGCGGACCAAACGGCGGCTGTGCAGACAGTCCTGAGGGAGGGATGTCTCTGCAGCACAACCCATTATGTCTCCAAACATTATGTCCACACACCTGACGGCTCTGCTTCCTCTGCTCTGTTCCCACAGTCCAGTGGGAGCGTCTGGCATTTGGCAACAGCTGGCTCAGACAAAATGGCCTGAGTGGGCCGTGTTTAATGTCCTCGGGGCCTCCTGATTGGCCACAGTAATGACTGTCTGGCTCCCTGCAGGAAGTGGGTTGAGTCAGGTGGAAGTATCTGCTCCTCGGTTACCACAGTCCAGGAGTTCACACAGGGCGATGCCGGTGGAGGACCTGAGGGTCGGTGGTGGAGCAGAACTCCTCTTCAAGCGTCTGCACCTAAACAGTTCCAACATCCCAAGACTGAAATCTGCTTTTTCTGCTGTAACTGAGAGGAAACAGTCGCTCTGTCTGTCCTGCTGCTGTCCTAATGTGCTGCAAACAAGAACTCACCGCTGTGTGCTGCAGTTCCAATATGCACAAGTTGATTCTGTATCTGCAGACGCACACCGTTACTCCCCCGAGGACAGAGGAGGTCTCAGGTGATCCCTCTGCAGCACCACACAGGCTGGAAGCACGAGCTCTGAGACCGGGCAGACCCGCCCCCCCAGGTCACCATGCAGACAGGAAGTGGATGCATCTCCCTGAGGAACGGCCGTGCAGCACTCCCCCGCCCTGAGTCATCGGCCCCCAGAGGCCCCGAGTCAGCTCTTACAGAAAAACATTTTTAGTTGCTATTTGAAAACACAACATATGTTCTTCTGTAATCCAGGGCACAGACGTGTGTGTCTACACATACATGTGTGTGTGTGTGTGTGTGTGTGTGTGTGTGTGTGCGCACACCATAAATGTTGTCATTCTCACTCTGCTATTCAGGCTTCATGTGTGATTGCACCTTGACTTTGTGACTTTGTGTACATGTGTGCATCATTTTGCAGTGTGCATGTGTGTTTTTCTGTGTGTGTGTGTGTGTGTGTGTGCATAAACATTTTACACTTTGCTCACTGTGCTTTTTAAAGGACTGTGTGTGTGTGTTTTCCCACAGTAACCTGTGATTTTCCTCAGCTGGGGACGTTTCTGCCAGGGGTCATCACCATATCATTACCACCTGCAACACACACACACACACACACACACACACACACACACACACACGCGCGGCTTCATGTTTCACCATAAAAACACACCACTGGAGCTGCTGCATTATAAATTTCCCTGTCTGCAGTTTAAAGTCAGTTTCCTGTTTCCAGCCTCTGCAGTCTGGAGCTGCTTTCCCGCCTCCCTGCGTGCACATGTCACTTCCTGTCGATCCAGGTGGCATTAGGGTTAGGCCTCAGAGTATTAAAACACTGAAATATTCCTTTTTAAATTAAATAAAGTGTGTGGTTTTGGAAACGGGCTTGAGCAGGAGCCTGGCCCCACCTTGTTGTGCTTTACTGTTACCATGACAACAGAGGCCACCTGACCTAAACTCACTAAATGCATGCTGAGACGAGGGCGGTGCTGTCCGTGGTCCTGAAACAGAGAGCTGCACACACACAGTCAACACATACAGAAACACACACTCTGCAGTTTAACAGCACTGGTTTTTCTTCCTTATACAGCAGAAAACAATTATTAACTAATCAGCAGCTGACACACAGGTTCACACTCCCACAACAGTGTGTAAGTGTGTGTGTGCGTGTGTGTGTGTGTGTGTGTGTGTGCTATCAGTGTCTGCGCTCGATGCTCAGGTTATTTGAATAACCAGTACATGCATGTGTGTGTTCTAAGGTGTGCGTGCATGTGTGCGTGCATGCATGTGTGTGCGTGCATGTGTGTGTGACAGAGAGAGAGCCAAAGTGGGACCAGTGAGGTAGAGGAGTGTTTGGTGGTGATAAGACGGCTCTTTCTTTCACCTCCTCAGTGCCTCTCAGCTACACACACACACACACACACACACACACACACAGCTCATGCACTGAGCACAAAGCACCATTGTACCCACTTCACCTCCACTCCTGCAGTCATATATACCTAATTTGGAAAACACAGGAAAGTCTCTCCAGTGCAGCATCACTCACCGTGTCGCTGCAGAAACACAAACTTTTCATCTTTCCTCGCAGTGTTGTGTCACTCGGCGCTGTGGGCGCCTGCTCGCCCAGAAAATGACCTGTCACTCAAACACGGCCTGCTCAGGCGTTTGATCACATGGTGCGCCTTCAGCCGGACGCCTCTCTGATCCTGTATTTGGATTTGCAGCTGGACGTGTCGGGGATTCCTCTCACGTTGCTCCTCAAGAGCAGCTTCGCTCAGGAGCAACAGAACAGACCGGGCAATGCCACCAGCGTACGGTGAAAGTCACTGAGGCAAAGTCCTCAAACTTCTCCTGAGCACGGCGGCACGTTGCCTCGCCAGGCTCGCTATCAGCCGGGAACAGCGTACACAAGCGCGGCTGAGCACTGAGAGACGCCAGCTCAGGGACCAATCAGGTGAGACGGCATGCTGTGACAATGCTGCACCTTCAAACTGTAAATAAAGATGGCCGACACATCTCAGCTTCATCCCAGTTTCCAAAAATGAACCCAAAATATCAAAGATTTGTGTCTCTGATGATCCGAGTTTTTGATTTAACGAATCACGGCACAGTTAAATTCAGAGAGAAGTGCAGGAGCAACAAGTTCACAGGGACTTCTGTTGAGTTAAGATCATTTAGTTTAACAGAGGAAGTCACGATTATACAAGAAGCTAACGCTAAAATGTCTGAGAACATTATTGTAAAGTCGCGTCACCTTTGGGTGCATCATTATTACAGTAGCCAGACACCAGGGGGCGGGGCTTAGGAGCTGTGCTGCGGCCAGACACCAGGGGGCGGGGCTTAGGAGCTGTACTGCAGCCAGACACCAGGGGGCGGGGCTTAGGAGCTGCAGCCAGACACCAGGGGGCGGGGCTTAGGAGCTGAGCTGCAGCCAGACACCAGGGGGCGGGGCTTAGGAGCTGTGCTGCAGCCAGACACCAGGGGGCGGGGCTTAGGAGCTGTGCTGCAGCCAGACACCAGGGGGAGTTTGGTAACAACAGGAGGTGTTAGCGGTTGCACAGACCTGAATGCATGAATGCAGCCTCAGCAGCAAACATTTGATTATTCGCATGTTTCCGCTGCGATCACCACATCAGAGCTGCTTTTCTTTAAATCCTCACCAGCGACTGCGGAGGATTTGAAGACGCAGCCTGCGGCTACGCACATAAATATTCTGATTTGCAGCTGCACCGATGGCTCATCCTTCCACATCAAGGTGTTTCACAGCTTCTGTTCATTTCCATTTCCCTCTCTTCACTTTAATTGATCCGCGTTCTCTCCCTTTTCTGAGTGACGCTTTCAGCCGTTTGAATGTGAAATCAGCTCATTTCAAATGAAAAGTCCGGTGACACCGAGGTGACACACACACACACACACACACACAGAGTTTTTCTTAAATCGAGGGTTGGAGCTGTGATGACTTTTCGGACAGCAGGCGCTGATGTAATTGACCCACAGCCGTTCATTTAACACCAGAGGCAAACGAAGCTCGTGCTCGTCGCTGAAGCTAGCTGGAGCTAAAGCTTCACTAATATCCAATAAACACATTTCAGCCCCTCTCTGCAGCGAGTGCTCAGCAATATTGAAATGCGAGTTCTTTGTCTGCTGTCGTTTTGAAAGATATCCACTCATCCAAAGCGGCGCGTGGAGCTCAGACACACACACTCACAGTCAGGCGGCCATGAGCTTGAACGTCAGAGCTGAACTTTGATGTGAGCTCCTGCAGAGAGGAAACACGAGCGTCCCACAGCTCTTTGCAATCGACTCGAACACGGACACAAAAACTGAATTCATACCTGGCTGAGGCAGGTGCACCAGTGCATCCTGCAGCAACGTGCAGCAGACTGACTGATTTACAGCCTCTAACCGCGCAAACACACGTTTCAGCATCTCTGTGTCCTGAAGGCTGCAAACACGTCTGCACGCTGCAGTGTTTCACACTTCACTGCGTGTTTTATTCCATCAATCTAGTCTCACAATGCATTTTATGAACATATTACAGCGCACACTAAAGGACGACTTCCAGTATTTAACGTCTTTGCACAGTTGCATGATTAAAGGTCTTTGTGTGTGGAGTTTGCATCGACTCCCTGTGTCTGTCCTCAGTCTGCAGACATGCAGGTTAGGTGACCTGCCTCCTGCAGCAGCAATTAACCTACTTTAGGTTCATTAGTGCCTGAGTTACCCAGATATGTAGGTCAACTGGTGATTTATAGTGGACCGCAGGTGTGAATGTGAATGAGAAGAGATAATAAAGGGTTTTAGTCGTCGGACGTCTGGATCTGAAGTTATCAGAGAAACAAGCTGAGCAAACGTTAGCAGCAGCTCGGCTCGCCGCCCCTCCAGGACGTCCCGTGTGCGGCCGACAGCGTGGGAGAAACAGTGGTTTTTAAGGTGGAACTGCTTTATTCAGTGTTTCTCTGGGTTTGAATCAGCGGCTCTGTTTGTTTTGGAGAGGAGGAGACCTCTGTGGAGAATTCAGCTCCCAGTAAAAACCTCCTGAACCATCAACACTGAAGGAATCCCAGCTGACAGGAAGACAACAACTCCCAGCATCCCACACTTTCTTTAATTAAGAGACATCTAAATGCATAAAAATCACATGTTGCACATTTAAGATGTGGGGCTGCAGATGGATTCTCATTCATTTCATCTGTGTATCCAGCTCTCTGCGCCGTCCCGGGCACCAACAGTCCACACGACAGCTGCAGGAGCCTTCAGCCTACAGCCGGGCTTGCTATTCTCTGTGCCCAACGACCAAACGGTGCACCTGTAACGGCTAAAATGTCGTTTTTACGTGGAGATCGTTTAAAAATACTCGGTGTCACCCTCCTGTCGCTCTCGCTCGGCTGCACACTTTGCTGCGCTGCCACATTCGTTCACTGAGGGACGCCGTTTTGAAGCCGATACCTCCTCTTGTTGTGGCGCTTCACATAAAAAGGCAAACTGCATTTCAGCCATGACGGCGCGTGTGTGTGTGTGTGTGTGTGTGTGAAGCAGAGTGTTGCGTTTGATGTCTGGAGCCTCGGCCCTGCAAACACACAGCTCACTGATCCAGGCCCAGTTTAACGTCTCATAATCGTGTTTTTTAGCTCAAAGACGCTAAAGCTTCACCGTTTAGACCCTGAAGTCATCACCTGCTGCGTCCGGCTCACTGTGGTGTCACGTTTTCTGGTCGTACAAGGTTCACGTTGCTTTGTCTCAGGACACGTTTCAGTCCTTCTTGTTTGTTAACGTAGAGGAAAGGCAGATTTGTTTTTAAATGATTAAATCATCGCTTCTTCTCGCTCCTACGGTTCGACGTTTGAGCTCCAGACTGATGAATGTGCAGAGTCTGACACTCGAAGTGATGGTTCCTGCATCTCTGAGCTGCGTTTCTCTGGTTCCTCTCAGACTTTAAACCACTTTGTCCATCTCACATGGACGGAGGTGATGTTGTGCAGAGACAAACTGGGATCTGCTGTTGGTTTCAAACGCAGCAGCAGAACCTTTCACACCTGCTCCACTTCACCCATCCACTCTGCAGTTACCTGGACGTCCCGCCCACCTCCTCACCTGCATCTCATTCCCTCATCAGCCACTTGCTATAAACATCGCTTCACTTCCTTTGCTCCTAACGTAGATTTAGACCTGTTAGATTTGTTTTGCAGCCTCTCTTTTGATCAACTCATTACTTAAACCGCCGGTGACGACAGACTGAGGCGGCGACGAGCTGCAAAGAAAGGTTGCGTCTCTCCGCTTCTGTTGCTTCACTTCTCCTCAATGCAAACTCATTTCATTGCACCGCCCCTCACAGCCTCCTAAACACACATTTGTTTCAACACCTCCAGACTGCAGCTCGAGAAAAACTCTATTAGTGAACATGAACTGGGCCTAATTAGGACACTGGGTTTAGGATTGGAGTAAACTCAGGCTCGGGGGCAGAAGCAGGCTCAGATATAAACTAAAGAGATGGTGTCAGATGCAGGATCAGACCTGACTGCGGTTCGTGATCAGTGAGTCTGACGAAGCAACAACAGGATGAAACTGAAGATGCATTGTTTGAATCCAAAAACAGCTGGAAACAAAGACGTAAAACCACTTCGCTGTGATGCAAAAGGCTGCAAACGTGCATCCGTCTGTTTTTAAAAGCCTGGAAACCCTGCAGCCACCCAACACATCCTAAAACTTCACTTCCCCTTTTTCTACGTAAATCAACATGTTTTTAGTTTCGTGGTGCTGAAGCTTCCTCCTGATCCTGAATAACACGCTGGCACGTTGAGTTTGATGTCCCTTTCATCTGTAGATGCTCTGCATTCGGCTTTAACACACCTACTGTATGCAGAGAGGAGCTACAGCACGTCAGCCGTGATCAAAGCTCTGCTCTTCATGTACCTGCACCACCCAAACCGGGGCTGGAAGTCGGATGTCGGTCTGGGCGACTCCATCTTTAATTGGTTGCTTGATTTTTGCTGACAGGCCTCAGACGGTGAGACGAGGTGAAACATGATCATCTGCATTGGTTCTTACGGTGCGCTCACGCTGAGAGTTCATGAGGGGAAGCTGTAACATCTGACTGACCTAGCTTAGCCGGCACATGGTTAGCATTTAGCCGCCTAAACACTCACAGACACCCCTGCTATCTCTGTTTACAGCAACATAACACATTGCAAAGTGTGAAACAATGGAGAATCGTACAGATCTTGGTCATTAGAGACCTCCACTGATGAATTCCTCCTCCTCTGACAATAAGAAGTTTGCAGGGACCTTCAGCGGTTGCATCAGGTCTCTGTTCAGCTGCGTTGCTGCTCATCTGCACGGCGTCTCTCCTCTTCCCCACCAGCAACATGATTCTTCACCTGTCCACCAGGTGTCCCCTCAGTCATGTCTGCACCGCAGTTTCCCCTCACCTGTGCAGAGGCTTTGACTGTTCTGCAGATGGTTCGAGGCATGTTTATACACCAAATGCTCACGAGGTCTGGCAGTAATTAGTCATAGTCTGGTGTGTGCTTGGTGTTGTTGCAGAGCGAGATGGAGAACAAAAGCTTCATTTCCAAGTTTCATGTGTTTTGTTTTTGAATAAATGTGACAGCACAGTGTCTTTTTGTCTTCGAGCTGCTTTTATTCTCCTCTTAACGACTCTCACCGCTGATCTCTGCCTCTGACAGGTTTGCTGTAAGCAGGAGCGCCCGGACGAGACGACACGCAGAGATTTGTCTGTTTCCACGCTCCTGCTTTAATTACAACCTTTCATGTTGCCATTTTCCTCCCTCTCACATCCTGCACCTGTCAAGATTTCTGCTCCGTCGGCAGAAACTTTCCGAGCAGCATCAGAGGAGCAGGCGTCTATCGGGCCTGACGGTCTGCCAGCGGTGAGCTAATATGCTAATGAGGAGCAGCTTTTCCAATAAAGGCGGAGCAGGAAGAATCAGCTCTATCACGCGCACATCGGAGGAGACAAAGATTAATTAGTTCTGAAGAAGATAAAAAGTTAGAAAGCAAGACAGAAACAGATCTGACTCTGTGTGTGTGCGTGTGTGTGTGTGTGTGTGTGTGCGTGTGTGTGAGAGAGAGAGAGGGAGACTTGCTAAACTCAGTACAGGCTTGTAGCATTGATGGCTAACACTTAGCACAACTTTGAGCATGTCACTATGTGTTCTGTGTGTTTCTGCGTGCATGCATCTGTGGTGTGTGTGTGTGTGTGTGTGTTTGTGTCAGTGTGATTCTTTGCACATATGCACACACACCCACACCCTCTTCTTCTGCCGGCTCTGAATCCGTGATCACGCCGCTTTGTTTTCCCTCCTCAGACGGCAGAGAGACGGTCGGCCCGTCCGTCTGACGCATCATGGCGGCAAAGCTGAGACACTTCATCCCCTTTTAATGTCAGTCTGAGCAGTTTGTATGAAGTTAAAGCTCTGGCTGACGACCTTATTTAGGAAATGATAACTGTCACTTGTGTCTGTTTGGGCCGACTCGCGCAGGTTTCTGAGCTGCAGACAATTTAAAAAATGAAAACGAATGAAACCAAAGCTGGTGGGATGGTGCACCAGACCCCGAAGCGAAGCCTGCACTGCTGCAAGGCGCTGGGCGGAAGGACACGCTGTCAGGAAGTAGTCCCAGTGCCTAACCTGCCAATCAGCAGTCACAGGCTTGATGAAGATGAGGCACTGTGATGATGGGACACAAGAGCTGGAGACGGTTTGGAAACAAGACGACGCACAGTCACTTCCTGTGTCTGCGTCATGTGGGTTTCACCTCTGCCCCGCCCCCCAGCGCCAACACTGGATCTTTTATTATCCTTCTATCTTTCATTGTGCAGCATCTTTGGACCAGCTGACGTCGTGGTTAAGAAATGGTACGCTCCACTTTAGGGGTGTCGACGATCCTTTCAGGCAGAAATACGTTTAGACATTGAAAATCACAGGTGAGATGTTTTGAGTCAGACGCCTGAACGTCTCCTGTAATTCAAACTAAGCAACTTAACGCCTGCTTCTCTTTCAAACCCAGTTCCAGTTCAGGTTTGTTTAAAGACAAACAGGATCTCAAACTGTCTACATGTGTGATCCTGAACATGTCGGATGTTGAACCCGTTTCTGTTTTCACTCTGGCTCCCTGGTTTCCAGCGCTCCGTCCTGACGTAGGTGCTGTGTTTCCATAAGAACAAACCAGACAAAGAATCCCAGGAGCTATTTTAAGGAACCGGGCGGATGAAAACCTACAAATTGGGCTCAAACAAAAGCGGATAAAAAGCTTCTCTTGTCCTGAAAACGTGTCCTAATTTTTGCGGCTGCTGTTTGGATCAAACACAGAGCGATTAGTTTCCTTTCTGCCTACTGATCATCTCCTCTTCCCACTGAACGCACCGAGCATTAGCATGTTTTCTCCTCCTACGTGACCTCTATCTGTATCCCTGCCACGATGTTTGCTCTGCATGTATAAACACGTGTCAAAGGTCATCGGTTGTTGTGTTCTGGCTTCTTTAACTGTTTCAGATGTTTTTCTGGCTTCCCATGCTCGTCTCATCTTCTGCAATTTCCAGTTTTTTAATCTCTCCGGTGACTAAATAGCTGTTTTTCTTTCCTCCCATGCTAAACTTCGCCAGTTCAGCGCAGTTTCTCCACTTTGATTCTGCGTGTAATCATGACGTGTTGAGTCTTATTGGTTTTAATGGTGCTCCTTTTCCTTATTCTAGCATTTCCTCAGTGAGTGTCTGCACCAAAAACAGCCCAGCCTCTTCAGTCAGTGCACAATTTAAACAAAATAGCGTGCAGTGCATGCACAGAGATCCAATGTCACATGCAGGTGAGTCCAGAACATGTCAGGTGATGCAGTGCAAACAGTGGGAGGCCACGTATGGAGGAGGTCGGGTGGTGGGGGAGTGGGTCAAACAAACAGGAGACTGCTGTTCATGTCTACACAGTAAAGAACAAACAAGCAGACGAATGCAGTTAAATGCTTCGAGTCTAACAGGACGCAGGTGTCTGCAGGTAGTGCATGATGTCGAGCGCATAGTTACTGCACGAGCAGGTGAGCAGGTGTTTGCAGAACAGTCAGGTCTTCAGCTGCTTCTTGAAGGTCAAGGTTTCAGGCCCTGCTGTGATGTTGGACTGTAGACCTGGATGAGGGGGCTCGGGTCACCAGGAGCTGGTTCAACAAACACAACATATATAAACCACATGTTTATATCTGTCACCATGATAACAAAGGCTACCTGATTATCCACGATCAGGCGTACCACCTGCAGGCCAGTTTGAGCCATGACCTCCACTGAGATGATGAAATCCAAACCAGGAAGTCCAGATGCAAGACGAACATCTCTGCACGACTTGCACCAAAGGTCTCAGGAGGCGGCTCGCTGCAGTTCGTGGAGGAACTGGGAATATTGATCCGATGCAAATCCGAAAGTGATGCGTCAGTCTGCCGTTAGCTTATCCTGTGTGCAGACTGACGATGAAGCAGAAGATTCAGGTGATATATTGATAATAAACATGATTTTCATACAGAGGAGCTGCTTGCATCCATTTTCCTTTTGCATGGCGGACCTCCTCATTTGCACCTCTGAGAAGTTACAAAGGCGTATTAAATGTCCTCAATCCTGAACAACGGCGGGATGTAAATTGGTTCTCTACAACAAAGTTTGAAGTTACAAATGAGCTGCTTTGCTGCGCCGCTTCCCTCCTTCCCACCGCATTTACAGTACAAAGAAACATCCTCAAGGCTCACGCTCCGCTCGCGCGGCTTCAAACGCTCATTGTTTGGCGTTTTTCAGAAGAGTTCAGGAGAAGTTTCTTTTTAAAGAGGATGATGTGGAGACGCTTCCCCGGCAACAAAATCCAACGCTCAGAGCGACGCGGGGCCTCGCCGGAGGCTAAATATGGACTCGAGTGATGATTGAAGGGCTGACGCAGCCTCAAAACAGCTGTGGTTTGGCTTTTTGTTTTCCTGTCACCCTCGTCTCTATTTCCTCGTCGTCTCCTCGTCGCTCCAAAGACCCCTGCGTCCAGCAGGACAGGGCGAGCCTGATAAGCAACCAGCCACGCCTGAACCCCATTAACCTGCCCTATATATTCCCTTTGGTTCACGAGCAGCAGAGGAGCCTTGGGAGTGAGGAAACAAGGAGGCGTGAGACCTGAGTGGAGAGGCGTCTAAAAGGAGGAATGCAGCCTTTTCATCACCTCTGACCTCAACAAGACCCCAGTAAATGATGCTCTGTCCTCCAGGACACCGAAGGTGCACTCTTCATTGCTGCAGGAGACGTTCGCAGCTTGATTATGACTCATTTGGAAGACGTCTGACAGCACGACTCTGCTCTGCCTTGTAGAGAGCTAAATAACAAACATGTGAAGTCAACAGAGGACACGACGCTGTGCAAAGATTTAACCAGATAAAGAGACTCATCAGAGAAACAGTGAGACCAGCAGCCACTGGAAGCTCAGCCAGTATAAGCGATACAGCTCAAGGAGACGTCTTCAAATGGGAGGAGCAAGAGGCTTTTAGTAAAAAGCTGCACGATGGTCCAACCGCTGCAGACTGGAAACGTGTTCACCAGGTCATGCTGCCATGTTGGTTTATGTTCTAATAATGTTTTAAGAAATCAAACCTGCAGCCTGGGTCACAGGGTCTGAGATATTAGCAATCATATGACTACATGCAGACATAAAAAGACTACAAAGAGACATTAACCTCCTAGGACCTGGCGTCCACATATGTGGACAACACATTTTGGGAATGCAAAAAAATAATTATTTGTTTTTACACTTAGCAGGTCCCAATTAACCCAAATAACAAAGAGAAATCAATAAAGCATGCCATGCAAGAGTTTAGGTCTTAGGAGGTTAAGGAGCTACAGAGACACAACAGCCTCCAGTCTGCCCCAGGGGCCCATAGCCTCATGTTCCATCTACAGGCTGTACACCGTCATGCACCCACACACCTTCTCCTGCAGCTCTGCAGCTCTTGATGCCAGAGAGCAGAGATCTTCCCAACTTCCATGTGCAGCATCCTCCAGACAGCGGCTCTGGGAACTTAAGAGGCCTGGGACAACGCTACAGTCAATAAGATGCTAATGCTAAGTGCTAATAAAAGCCTGTGTCTGCATGTGCGCGCCCTCCCTGCTGCTGCTGATGGTTCGTTACCTTTAAGAGTGATCTCCACTTAGGTTCTCGTCTTCTTCCTCTCTCTCTCTCTGCACAGCCACTGAATGCAGCTCGACCCCGTTGAGAAGCAGCATTGCACAGTCACCAGCAGGACCAGGAGTTACAGGCCGTCATGTGACCACTTGCAGGTGCACAGTGTCAACGTGGGGCTCAAACTTCACAATCTGCATCATCTCCACTGCTCGGGCTGCTGTTTGCTCTCTGGTCGGAGGCAAACCTCAGCCTCCACATGAAGCTTTGACTCAGAGTCCCAGAGGGAAGTGTCTGCGTCAGATCAGGAGGACATGCTGCTCGTCTCCTCCCACATTCGCGGGGCTGTGCAGCGTGAATTCATCCCCCAGGGTCAGACTGTCAGTGGAGAGCTCTGCTGCACCGCTCTGAGGCGTCTGAGGGAGGAGACTCAGCACCAACCACCTGAACTGGGACAGGTGGAGCTCTGCTTCTCCACCAGGACACACCAACACAATCGCTGCTCTCGTCCCGCCGTGCTCTGTTTTCCCGACAGCGACCTCTCCTCCGAATTGAAATTCAAGCTGAAAAGTCGGCGCTTTGACACGGCGGAGGAGGTCCAGAGGGCATCACAGGCGCTGCTTGCAGATTAACGGCTGCTTCTGCTGGTTAGTTTGTGTTATTGTGGGACCTCTGGAAGGAAGCACACAGCACCACAAACAAAGGCAACAGCAGACCAGCAACTCCTGGGTCCTGCGAGATAAAGTGACTGTAGCTGTCAAAGGAGTCTGGTGGGTTTGAAGAAGATGCAGCTCGTCCAACGCGGGGGCCAAACTGTCCTTTTTAAGTTTTCCCTTTTTCGTGATTTCGACCTGATTTGAGTGCAGCTCTCAAATGTTCGGCTGCAGCCCCGGCGCTGATGGAACCAGCAGTAATGAGGTCAAAGGTCGGGGTTACAGAGTGTTTTTCTGAAAACCACCGGAGAGACAAATTAGAGGGAAACAAGACGGCTTGGAAAACATCCCAGGGAAGCAAATGAGAGCGCGGACAGGAGGAGGAGAGAAGTGCTTGTGATGCAGAGCGGAGGAACTGTCAGGCTGCATTCTGTGGAGATGTAAAACCACTCCGCTGCTCTGACACATATTGTAATATTCATCTGAGGGGTTTTTCAGAAAAGCAATAGATCTAAATTGATTTTGAAAGAAAACCAAGGTGCTCTGCTTCTTTCATCCCAGACTGACGTGCCTTTATTTGGGTGTCAGAGCAAAACAAGGACGTTTAAAACCTTATTTGCTGCACCGGCTGCTTTCAGCGGCAGAGGCTTCAGCCGCCTGCGATGCCACATAAACACAAGGTAAAAACAGCTCTGTGGTGTTTTTAAAAGATGGATTTAAAAGCCATAAGCCTTCCGCTGAGCTCAGTCTAACTAATGCCCAGCTCTGGCAGAGGCTCCATTGCTTTCTTTATTTATTTATGTTGGAAATAAACAGGCTCTCTGCACGAATGAAAGACGAGGACAGTCTTTGTTGGGGTTGTATTCAGAGTGGGGGGGGGGATTTAAACCGTCCTCGGCACCGAGAGGTCACGACACCCAACTCGTGAAGGGACGGGGAAACTTTCAGCGACACTGTAAAAACATGACGAAGTGAATCTGCAGCAGTAAAACACAGTTCTCTGTCCTGTGTGACAGGCTTTTATTAGCACTTAGCATTAGCATATTAGCATTATCGTACAGCAGTAGTGTGTCTGCATGTGTGCCGCCTCCCTTACCTTACCTTTAACTCTCCGACCTTTAATCGAAGCGGTCACACGGGGCACAGAGACGTGATGCTCTCCAGTGTCTTCACTGACGGAGCGGACTCTGGCAGCACTTGGTGCAGGTCTGAGTCTGTTTTTATTGAAGAAGAAGTCAGGAATGACTTGAGAGACCAGAGGGCTTAAACTGAACCCCAGATGAGAGTCTGGACCTGAATCCTGGACCACCACCTAGCCCAGAGACTCCCTGAGACTCCAGTTTGATTGGCTCAAACAAACACAGGTCCAATTTTTACATTTCGGACCTTTTCACAACTAAATTCTGAGGTGGTCTGTGCCGCTGCCCGTGTTGATGTTGCAGGCTGATGGTTCCTGCTCTGCAGACGCTCGCTGAAGCTAACATGCTGCAACAGTGCATACATCACATCTCTGGACATGTGAAAGGAGAAATCCCAAACCACAGCTGGATCCTTGCACAGACGTCCCTCCTTCTCACGCTCACCTCCTCGCCTCCTTTATCTCTCCATCTCATGATGTATGACTTGCCCTCTAACTCCTCTCCTCCTCCTCCTCCTTCCCTCGTTCCCTTCATGCTCTCCGTCTCCCACCTCCCCCCGGTGTGTCAGCGCCGAGAGTGTTTGCGTTCTCCTGGAGACTCCTCCTGTCAGTCTGCTTGTACAAACCCCAGGGCGAACAGACGGGATTAATAACTTCAGCCTGTCATCTCCTGGGGGAGGAGGAGGAGGAGGAGGAGGAGGGGGGATAATGTGAAGGGTTTTGTTCTCCAGGTAGCAGATCACATGACGTGGTCGGGCGACGTTTGAGCTGTTATAAACACTTTGCACTCGTCTCCGGATTCAAACTGTCTTCACTGCGACGTCCTCCTGCGTGTTCATTCATTTCCCTCTGCCGGATGTGTCTCGTTCTGCTGTGACTCACTCCATATTGTGTGTTTTGTGTTATTTTAGGTGCTTTAACCACACGCAGACCTGTTTCCTGTGCTACTGATTGTTACAGCCATCATCTCATCCTCTCACAGCGGCAGGCTTCAGCTCATTTTCCTCTTTCATTTCCTCGTGGCGAACATCAGGTTCTGTCCTGTCTCTATCTGTGAGAGGATGAGCTCATGTGCGCTGCGTTTACCCGCCGGGCGATGGACCATATGCTTCACCCTCACCACAAACCAGTCACATCCCAAACCCAGACACTGTGAGTGGAAACACAGCGCCTTCAGCTGAGGGACGAGTCGGTTCCTTTGAGGAGCAGGAGAAACATCTGGTTGTGGAGCTGATCTAAACACTGAGGCGCGGCCACGTCGGCATACTGTTCAATAGGTAATGCATGTATCTGACATTGGCATGCTAAACAGCCAATCAGGAACTCAGGAAGGAATAGAAGTAGGAGGTAGGGGTACAGTGAAGGAAGGAAGGAAGGAAGGAAGGAAGGAAGAGGAAAATGCAAATAAAGGAGTGACAGAGGAGGGAGCAGCAGACAAAGAGTCAGAGAGTTTGAAATTTGGCAAAACTTTATTTAAAATATTCAAAATGCTACACAACAACGACAACAGCAACAACAACGACAATGACGACAACAACGATAAAAACAAACACAGTCAGTAAAACAAGACTCACAGAATCCAAATCCTCTCAGTAAACTGACAGCAGGTTATAACATGGATGTTTTCAGATCCTTTACTCTTCTGTCATCTCTACAATCAGTTTTTAAATGAAGTTTTAATATTTTTGCAAACACTTAAACAGCGACATCCCTCTCCGCTCCACTCAGACACGCGGTCGTGTTTGTTCTCCCCAACAAATGACACAGTCCAGAAACCCGGTGTAGCATTGAAAACAGAGGCGTCGACAGAGGTTTCTGCAGAATGGCCTTCTTCCATAGCTAACATCAGAATTAATGCTAAATCAAAAGCATGAACGGCCACAATCTCAATGTCCTTCACTGCAGATCTGCAGCTCCTTTGATCAGCGCTGGTTTGCATTCAGGTCCAGCTCAGACCTCAGCGATCTCTCCACGCAGTGTCGGTTTTACCAAACGACTTGTTCCTTTGCAAAACTCTGACAAAGACTTTACGCCTGAGCTGAAAAGAGAAATCAGGAGAACTCTGTAAAAACGCTCCTGTACAGCCAAAATCTGGGGAAATGTCGACTCAGTGTTCACAGCAAGCGCGCAGCAGAGGAACACGAGTCAACTTCAGCTCTGGATGGAAGACAAGAACTACACCGGGGTCGCCGACCACCTGAGCCAAGTCGTCCCTGCCCTTTTAAAGGTGCATTGCAACCTGGAATAAGCAGACTCGGGAGGTCAGAGCAGCTCAGTTGGTGCTCAAGTGTGAGAAGATACCACAGTAACTGCAGGAACAGTCAGGATGGCCGAGCGGTCTAAGGCGCTGCGTTCAGGTCGCAGTCTCCCCTGGAGGCGTGGGTTCGAATCCCACTTCTGACAGCAAGTGTTTAATGCAATTTCCCCATTGTGGGACAACAAAGGTTTTACTAATCTTTCTTAATGAATAGACAGATGTAGGAGAAGAAGAAGAAGGTGTGGAGGAGGTGAAGGAAAGGAGGCAAGGATGGAGAGCTGCATCAGGACGCCTGGAGGAAGAACTCCCCTGGGATCAAAAGTGGAGGAGTGTTAATGAGAAAATGATTTTCTCCTCCCCCTCTTCATTAGCACCCATCCCTGCCTCCCCCCACCCTCCGTCTCCCTCCACCCTTCTGTTTTTTTAATTAAGCTCCTCTCTCCTTCTGTTTTCATTAAGGGAAATCTCACCTTCACCTCGCTCCATCCTCGCTCTCCTCCACACAGGCTCCGTCTGCAGGAACAGAAATAGAAAACAGGAATAAAACGTCTTATTATATCTGCAGATGAGTCAGATCTGATCTCATCACTGCTGCTTCAACATGAGCAACCGTCGTCAGCTGTCAAGCAGCAAAATACGACCAGAGGCAACCTGATATGATATAATATCATCATTATCATTTTTAGGCATTTGCTCTTAAGTGTCAAGAGTTTCATTATAATACAATGCAGCTTTGAAGAATTACACTAAATATAGAAGTATTGTGTTATTGCACTCGTGTTATGCACACTGGGCATTAATGTGCTGCAGCCTCCGCTCCTTTGGGAACACATTTCACCGTATTTTGGTTCCAGGCTGCAGAGAGTTTAAGTTTTATTTATCATTATACAACAAAAAAGCGAGTCGCAGTCGCTTTGTGCTGCACCCAGAATGAAAAATACATGAAGAGATGCATAGATAAAAATAATAATATTAATAAAAAATAAGGTTTTATTTACAATGAGGCGTAGGAGGGCAGAGAGAAGCTGCGTAGTCTGCAGCAGCGGATACTCCTGTACTGCTTGGCAGCAGGTTGAACAGTGGGCTGGCTTCTGACCTTTGACCTCTGTGCAGACACATCACCTCACCGACACTCAGCTGCTGGGTCAATGGGTCAGTCCTTTGCATCTTGCAATAAAGCTGTTGGTGGTTGTTTATTCACAAAGCCATTCTGAGCAGACTCCCGTCGTGCATTTGCGCTTTGATTGCACAGAAGTCTGACTGTGGTTATAAAGTCTGACTTCAGAAGAGGTCGTTTCATTGTCTGTTCCAAGTACGAGGAGCAAACCGGGAGCGAAAGCTTTCAAGTGCTCCGCTCGCTTCACTTGGAGTAGCCTTCGAGAACTGAAGGACGGAGTCAATGGTGCTTCTCTATGTCTGCAGGAATCTTAAAGGATAGTATATACTGTGAAACTGATGCCAGACTGGACTGAAAGGACGCTAAAGTTAAGAAACTTCGCCCGTCTGACAAACACAAGAGAGCTCCCTGAAGTCTGAGCTCTGTGATGAATTTAGTCCGGGACATGATGTGATTTCCCACAGGAATCAGCGAAAATGGAGCAAACAAGCTTTCAAATGTGGTTTAAACATGAAAAAGTGGAGCAGGTGAACAGGAGCGCACAAAACGCGTGTTATCGACATGATTAACACATCAGACAAAGGCTCCGGCGGCGGGACGTTAGTAATGTTCTGGCTGGGTTCAAAAAGCAGCTTGTTCTTTAATTTCATGGATGAGAAACACACACAGCAGCGTGCGCAGTTCACCCGAACCCCCCGTGAACTCTTGAACTGTATTATCTCATGTTGTGTTGCTCACACACACACACACACACACACACACACATAATCCTGTTTCTGACAGGTGGTTGGCCTGATTACAGAAGCAACCTGCTCTTCTGCTCTCATCATCAGAAGCACACACACTTTGTTTCTGTGTGCACGAGGAGATGGCATTAAACAGCAGTGCTTATGTAAACACACACACACACACACACACACCGGCTGACAGCAGTGTGTCCGTGCTCCAGACAGCGTGTCTGCGGCGCTCTGCATTTCAAAGCCTCCATTAGCGAACGCCGCGCAGTCCGCCGGTGCTGATACGCGCCTGCCGTCCACCGCTGCACACAGATCAGTTTCAAACAGTCACTCTGACGTGTGAGCGTCGCTGCTGTCGCCGCCAAACAGAAACAATTCAGACCTTCAGGACGTGTGTCGCCAGAGACTGAAAGCTGTGAATCTCCTGACGCCCACACACTTTTAAATTACACATGAGGACCCGATCGCCGCTCAGCACCTGAGCAATCGACTTTCAACTGGAAAAGTCCGTTTTCCGGAGAACAACTGTGTCGTGAATGAATTTGATCTCTGCCGGTGCAACCTCTCTTTAGAGACACTGTGGCCAGGCTCAGTCAAAGGTGCCCGCCAACATTTACAAAGTTACCTCGTCTCATTTAAATGTGAATGACGGTTTTTCTCTATCGCTTCAACATGTTTCCGAAAACTCAGGATCAAAACTTCCACAGCATTATTCCAAATCTGCTCTCAAACCCATGATTTCTGCCGTCAAACCCAACTTTTGCCACCTTCACATGTATTTAAATTATGTAGGAACTGTTCACTTTGCAGCTCCTACACACACACACGCACACACACAACCTGGAAACCAATCCCCATCTTCTCCTCAATGATGGCGCAGGCAAAGAGGAAGCGGTCCGTCGGGTAGTATCGCATCCATCTTTTTGGTTTTCCTATTAAAAGTCTGCATGTGCATCAGTCCGTGCTGAGGTCACCTGAGGCCTCCTTTCGCAGGTGATTGGAGTGTTTTGACGATCTTATCTTGAGCAGGTGAGCCCCACTGGGTAATGAGGGTGCAGCACTTTGAAGGCCAGTGGTTTCCAGGTGAACAAAAGATAGAATTTAAGTTTGGAAATGTGCAAAATGTGAATTTCCCTGTGAGAGAAAACACTGGAACTGTGCTTAGAGTCTGGAGTCTTGTTGATGTTGCATGAGCTTCAGGTTTTCACAGCTGAGCGCATTATTCCGTTTCCTTGCATGCTCGTTGACCCATCTCAAACTTATCTCCGAGGGTCTTCAGGGTTCTCCAAGTTCTTGCACATCTTGCTTTCATGCCAGATTAAACCCAATGTTGTTCAGAGCAGTCATGTCGTGCTAAAGATGTGTGTCAAAACCACTTCTGCTCATGCAGAACTTAAATTTGTGTCTGGGGAAAAAGCAAATTGTGAAAAAAAGCCAGTCCAGACCAGCCGATTCTGGGATTTATTGGTGAGTTCTTGCTTGATTACCTGGTTCCTTGGGAAACTTTCCCTCGCTGAAGCTTTGAGCTCTTCTGTTTTTCAATCTGTGTTGTTTTCCTGACTCCTGATTAACACAACAAAGAGCTCCGGTGTCCTCTGATGCCATCACCCCGAGGACGAGTAACTCCAAACACCTCTGAAATTAAATTAAACTGTGAGAGACTCGTTGTCGGCTGTGTGCAGATTAAAAACATGCAGCTGCGTTGACCCTCCACGTTCAGGCTGCGTCCCCCCGAGGAGCTTCGACGCTGAGGGTGATCGTTATCCCCAAACCTAACCACCTTCTCTGAGATACAGCTGAAGAAGAACCGGCCGATCTGTCTGCGTGACCTCAGGGGTCATTTCAGATCATGTTCTCACTTCTAATGAAGCACACAGCACTTGTTGGAGGACACCTGCCCCTCTGGGCGTTTCACTGTCAGCGTTCGGTCGAGCTGAACCGACATCTTACCCGGCACAACCAAACCAAACGCTGCAGCAGAGCCTGTGCTGCGTTGCTTTGTTTGCCTCTTACATTGTCACGTATCAATGTTTTCATCGGGATTTATCACAAACACACAGCACGCCAGTTATATCTTTAACAATCCAGAACACACGCCCGGAAGCAAAGCAGGAAGCGCAGGCAGACATCAATAAAACACCACGACAGATGTTTCTCAGCGCAATTAAAACGGATTATAGCTGAAATGAAAGAACAAACAAAAGTCAACAGAGAAAAACCCCGAAGCCAGAGTTTAAATCTGTGTTCAACCATCACATAAATACCCCAAACTAACACATAATATGGATATGAGTCCTTTAAGGTCCACAATCAGTTCCACAATAATTAAAAGAATTATAGTTCCCTCTGATTTTACTGGAGTTATCTGAACCAGGCCTAGTTCAGTCTGTGTCTTTCATCAAGAAAGAAGAAGATGCTGGTCCATCGCTGTTAAAACCTGAACTTCTGAAGCCCGGATGTGATGATTTGAAGCTCAGAGGGACCGTGACGTGTGAGACATCAGGTATGTCATGTTTATGGAGACCAGATGGAGGAGAACATCCCGGATACTCCTCAGCGTGTGTGTACTCATCGTCATTTCATTCGATTAAAGCTTGGATCAATTAAACTGCAGGTCTTTGAGTCAATCGTCGCTTGGGAACCACGGTAACCAGCCTCACAGTGGGTTTGTGACAGCGGCCATCTTTGGGACAGTGTGTTCCCGCCTTTACGTGGTCTTTGCATGATCACGTGACCGCTGCTGCAACCTGCCTCCACTAACCAGCCAATGGTAAGGCTGCATGAGATGATGCACTGATCCACGGTGCCAAACACAAACCAGATGAAGGTAGAAAGAGCGTTTCCCATCCTCTGTCCCATCGTTGTTTCGGACTGATGACACACACTGATTTCCTGCTTGTTTATTGAGCTGAGCTGTAGCCTCAGTGAGCGTTGTCGCTGCAGAGGCCGCCTGCATCACACTCGATGTTGTACCTACGTTTAATAATCCAGGTGCGCACAGTGAGACTTGCAATAAACTTGTAAGATTGCTGAAATCTCTCAGTCTGTAGGAGCGTCGTCGCCGTCTGGTAACAGCAGTCAGGGTTATTGTCTTTTCAGAGTGAAGCATCAGAACTTGTCTGAGGTGGAAACATGGTTAATGTGAAGGTGTCAGCTGCAGCTCTGCTAAAATGTGAAAAGGGATAAAAATGGCAGCAGAAAAAATAGAAATGACACCGTTTTCATCACCTGCAAACTCGCTCAGAGGCAAGAATAAACATGTGAGTCCTGTGAGGCGTCCGAGTGTGTGTGTGTGTTCTCTTGCTTCTTCACATGGCAAATGGGAACTTAAACAAGTGCGTCTCAGGGTAGATTGAAAACTTGTTCCTCAGCTGAGGATCAACACGCTAAAACACCTAATGTACCTGCCACACGTCTGGCGGAGTGTCACCGGCTGGCTCCCAACTTCATTCAAATAAACTTTTCTGTGTGTCAGCAGCTTCACAAACTGACTCTGGATCAGCTGTAAGACACATTTCTGTGTGTCAGCAGCAGCTTGATAAACTGACTCTGGATCAGCTGTAAGACACATTTCTGTGCTCCTCTTTTCAGCCGCTGCTTGTTTTTAACTCTGTATCTGAAGCAGATGAAGGATTTCAGTCGTCGGACGTCTGGATCTGAAGTTATCAGAGAAACAAGCTGAGCAAACGTTAGCAGCAGCTCGGCTCGCCGCCCCTCCAGGACGTCCCGTGTGCGGCCGACAGCGTGGGAGAAACAGTGGTTTTTAAGGTGGAACTGCTTTATTCAGTGTTTCTCTGGGTTTGAATCAGCGGCTCTGTTTGTTTTGGAGAGGAGGAGACCTCTGTGGAGAATTCAGCTCCCAGTAAAAACCTCCTGAACCATCAACACTGAAGGAATCCCAGCTGACAGGAAGACAACAACTCCCAGCATCCCACGCTGCTGCACCACGTGCTGTTGCTGTTTTGCTTTAGGGAAACTGAGCAACTGAAAATGTTATATTCTCCACTTCTGGCTCTTGCAAACAAGAAGGTCACAGCCCAAAAATGCCAAACTCCAGGTTTGTCATGAATCAGATTAGATTAAACCTGTTTGCAAACTGAGATCTGGGCAACAACCATGTATACGCTGCTCTGAGGCAATGATGCTACAGCTGACTGTGCAGGACGTTGAAGATGTCCGTGCGTGTGTCACATACTGGCCTCACCCATAATCTTGCTGGTTTGGCTTGTGTGTGATGTTGTATTTATATCCAGAAGGAACAATCACAAGTAAAAGGCTGCTTGTTTGTTGAGATGTCAGACGTCCACGTGTGAGAGTGTTCCCGCCGTCCCCGCTGCTGCGAGGTCACTGATCACTGCAGGTGACTGAGGTGAGAGGAAGTGGAGCTTCATGATGGGAAAACAAGCGAGTCGACAGCCTGATGCGGCGCGAACTGTTGACACCGTGCAGCCGGCAGCAGAGAGCGGCGCTGACCGACACCAAAACAACTCCGCCGCTGTGGCTAAAGCCAAAAAGAAATAAACAGATAAACAACGAAGGAGCGGGGAAGGGACGTATTGGGGCCAGGGAGCCCTGCCGCCATTGTGCATCAGCGGGGAGGGAAGTGAAACGAGCCTCGGTGACACAGAGTGGGTGTTTCCTCTCCCACGTGCAGCAGAAATAAAGTGCCTGCTCACTTGTTTTAAGCCGTCCAGCTGGATGTGAACACCAGCTTTGTGTAATGAGATTTACAAAGTGAGGATGACCCCGAAAGGGAAAGTAATTAAAACTATAATTACTTGAACTCTCTGTCATTTGTGTGCCTGCCAGTGTTGGTGTGTGTGTGTGTGTGTGTGTGTGTGTGTGTGTGTGTGTGTTGCATGCGGTAAACCCTCACGTGCCGAGGACGTCTCCACGCACCTTCAACAACTACTAATGAGTGAGTCTTGGATGGCGACGCGTCATGTGACGACATTTCTGCCAGCTTCTCCTGGCGCCAGCCCTTTACGTCTCACACACACACACACACACAGATATGAGGACACACACCGCCACTCAGGGACCGTTACACTGAGGAACTGCACGTGCATTAATGCTGTCGTAAACACACGACACGGAGCAAACAGAGCGCAGCAGCCGCCGTTTACATTAACCTTTCACACAGCCATCAGAAATCAATGTAATCTACCCGGGTGTGTGTGTTTGCATAATAGAAATAATCATCGTTGGCGTCTTGTTCATGTTATACACACGCATTCTGCAGTGGTGGGAGGTACTTTTACTCAGATACTGCACGACTTGAAGCTACTTTGCTTGAGTATTTTCATTTAATGTTACCTGCTATGCTTATTTGATAGCTTTAGTTTGCAAATTCTGATTATTGCAAAAAATAATAAACAAATAAAATACAATAAATCATTATAGTTATAGTTTCCCAGCAGTAAAACCAGCCTTATCTTTACCAGCTGCAGCAATGATCCATCAGTTATTACAGTAAAATTGAGAAATATATTTGTACTTTTACTTTTAAGGAAATTTGGGGAATTTTCATCCTGTTTTCTGAAGTTTTAGTGTCTGAATGTTGACTGAGAACAACATTATTTCAAATTAATACCTTTGATCACCTGTTAGCAGGTAACAGGCAACTGCACCCTGACATTGTTCGTCCATTGTTCGACAGGCACCACAACACGTGGAAATGAGGTCCAGCTTGAAAAATACCAAAATTCCCCTTTAAAGTTACAACTCTGCTGCATTTTTACTATGTAAACTCTAAAAAATAATAATTATAAGTAATAATAAAATGACACGCTCAGGTAAAACTCTTTGTTTGACAAAGTGCATCACATCACATGCCGCTTATAATTAGGTTTAACTGTATCAAACCGCAGTTTAAAATGAGCCGCTGTCCTGACGAACAAACGACTCCCTTAATTAGAAGACGTGAACGTGGCAGCATGACTAAACCGCAGGAAAATACATAAATAAATATAAAATGAGAGTTTCCTCCGCGCAGGCAGACGACGAGCTTCCTGTCAAATCGAGACAGGCTAAGACACTTTTAATCACAACATTGACGCACGCAAACTGCTAATCACACCAACGCCGCGCCGCTGAAAAGACGTTTTGGAGACGCACGTGGGGACATGTGAGAGTTACATTCATGATATAATGAGATTCCCAGCCAGCAAATGAACTTCCCTCGAAAACCTTCACGCTCACGTCTTATTATCTGGATTCGTGCAGCTCGTTATCAGCACATCAGTGCATCCTGAACACGTCCCGGTGCAAAACTTCATTACATAACAGGCTTTACAGGATCCCACAGCTGTCGGCCAATCAGGAAACCTCTGCAGTTACTACAAATAAAAACTTTTTAAAGCACAACAACTGCAACATAAAGTGTGAAAAGGCAGGCGAACATATCACCAACTGTGTTACTGTGTAAATTAACAGTCTTAAGTGTCATTAAACTCAGATTTAATGGTCCTTGATAAAGGAGCAGCCACGTTATGTTTATTCCATCAAGCTAAAATGTTGCTTACATGTTGTTACGGTTCGTGTGACAATTTCAGCCTTTATCCTTTCAAATGCAACCCAGCCGGTGTCAAACAGCCTTTGAAGCAAACAAAAAAAGCCCAGTTCAAAGCAGTAAGGAGGATTACCTTCATATCTTTTGCAAGTATAAAAAGGAAAAGGCTTTAGTGCTTCAGTCAGTTTCTGATGTGCGATGATATCGGCATTCAGAAGCGAAAATGAAATGACTCTGACGTTGCCTGCCTCAGACGCAGCGTACACAAAAGGGCCTGTAGCAAAGTAACACAAGTTAATGCAAACAGCCTGCAGTAACACCCAAACTGTGCGGTTGTGTGATGCAGGATGATTACCAACATTTGTAGACACAGTGACTGAGGCTGTCTGATGTTGTGGTACAGTGGCGTCATCTCTGAACTAAATCTGCAAAAATAAGACGTAACATGTACAAAAGTCTCCTTAAACATGAAGCTAATGATGTTAAAGACACGTGAATCTGATCTGCACAGCTGTTGTGACACAGGCGAAGGTGCTGTATGCACATTTTGCTCTGCAGGCCTCACTGGCTCCACGGACCCTGACACTTCCTGTCTGTGACGTGTGCTGACACACAATAATCAACATTTCATGAGTGTTGCCTCATGAAAAATGCAGCTCTCGGCTCTCCTGAGCTCCCCCGACTCTCCCCTGAACACGGCTGCGCTGACATTGACCTGCGAGAGCACGCCGTCCACAGGACACGACATCTCAAACAGACCCATAACTCATTCATGAGCTTTTGTTATGTAAATGCTGCAGTGCACGCACGGCACGACGCTGATGTCGCCGAGCAATCGTGCCATCCTCGTTGTTGTTAAGTTTACAGACACCAAATAATTCAGGAGAGGAAAAGGAAACACAGTTTCTAACTTACCACAGCATGAAATGCCCCGATTAACCTCTGGTTTTTGGGCAGATGTTGCATAATATTCTGGTCAGGGCTTAATTATTTGAAATACACTGATTGACAGCAGAGAGGAGACGTCTCAGTGCCTTTTGTTCTGGGGTCCAACAGAGCAATGAGCAAGAGCAGCCCGGTTACAAACAAAGATTAGCCAATAAGATTAGCCTCACGGTTAGAGCTCACGGTTGTTGCACGTGTTTTTAGTGATGTCGCCTCGTTTCAAGCTGCCCGATTATTTGCTTTTAATGTCTGAGATGGTGCAGCTTCGTGAAGCAGGATGAGCGGGTGGGACGTGACATTTGGAGGAACTGGAAAGTGGGAGAGTCAGAACAAACACGAAGAGCTGAATGCTAGCCTCGATATAGTCGTGGAGGACTCTTCACCTTCTTCATCTCCAAACCTTCATCAGGAGTAAGGAGACAAGGCAGCAAACATGCTGCTGCTAGCTGGCTAACTCTTAGCTCTTTGCTGCAACAAGCTAAAGATTGTTTGTTTGTTGTAAAGATGGCTGGATGTCATGATGTTATTGGTGAAAACTGGCTGGTTCATCATCTGGTACTTGTTTTACTGGAGGAAAACATGATTAGATTGTGATTTAATAGGAAACAGGATTGGTGTTTCTGATGCTTATGTAATTAAATAGGTGGACCATATAACCAGAGAGGATCACCTCAGCTGTATTCGTAGCTGGTTGAAGCTTCTGAGCGCCACAAACTCTGACGGCCACCTTTCAAGCCAACTGCATATCTTTGGAGTAAACTATCACTCTGAGGTGTTTTCGAGAACTTTAATTACTGGAAGCGTCTAAATTCAAAACCAAACAAAGATTGATGTGTTTTTCTTATAATCTGACACGACAGCAGCAACGGAAATATAATGAATTGTGTCATGAAATGAGCGAGTGTGCAGCCGCCACAGGAAACAACATGAACCTGCACGAGAGGATGTTTCGCTGCCTTAAATTAAAACGTGATATGATAATCTGTACATTTCGCGCCTCAGCGGCGCCCTGCTGGGGATACGCGTGTTCATGGAGGAGACATGACAAGAGAACACCAAGTACAGACAGCGCAGCGTGCAGGGAGGAGATGAAGCAAAAGTTCCTCCACAGACGATATTAGCAGTAAATCCACAAAGCAGCAGAGCAATCGGCTTTCCTTTCGCCGACTAGCTGCAGGGCTACTGGGTTCTAATCAAACCATCTGTCACAATGCAACCTTGCTGGCTAACAAGCTAGCTCGATAGTTAAAGCCATATGTCACAGTGGCTCTCTCCAGCTCGCTGTAAGGCCACTACTGACCAATCATATGTCCTGTAAATACCACCATTAAACCAGAATCACAGATCACTCTCCAGCTTTTGTTTCCAGCTCCAAATTATTATGATTTCTCCCCCCAGTAACTCAGCAGAGTCCAGAAATGTCGTCTGACTCCCACCTGAGGCTGAATTTCACCAATTAGCAAAACCACAAACGTATTTCGCTCTTTTACATGTTTAACCACAAAGTTTTTCAAATCCCTGCACACTGAGCGCTCTCCAAAAACTCTGCTGCTCCGCACAGATTAACATCGCTAATGGATCTGTCGTATGTGTTTTGACTGAGTACCCACAAGGCTATCATTTAGTAGCCATATGTCATTTAAATCACTTCACTGCCAAAGCTTCGCGCTGGAGCTAATTGGTCAAAGCGTAGCCACTTAGCCTTGGGTTAGTTGGACTGGGCCTCAGCCAGACGAGGCTCGTTTTTATGAGGGAAACTAATTGGAGATGATGGAAATCAAGAGGGGCTGCTCTTGTTGAACTTCCTGGAAGGCTTGAGATCAGCTGACAGGGAGCTGATTGGCTCGCTGGCCCAGCACTGTAGCAGAGTCACATGCTTACACATCACTTCATCTGTGGTTTGTGCAACTTGTCCCAATACAAACCAATCAATCAATCAAGTCTTATTCATATATATACTCATACGTGTGTTATATGATAATGACATGTTAAAGAGCATTAAAAGCTTCAACATGACAATAAAAAATTCAATCAAACAGCAACAAAAATGCAGTAATTAATACAAAATGACTTTAAACTAAAAGAAGCACACACTAGACAGATGTTTTTAGCATTTAATTTAATTTTCTTATTATTAAAATACCCAAACCAACAGTGATTTAATCTTATTATTGAGCGTTTTGTGTGAGAGAGAGAGCATGACATATGTTATTCCTCTGATTTATTAAAAATTAGAGGTTTGCACTATATATTATATATCCTCAATAGGAACCAGTGGGCCACAGAGCCTGGTCGTAACTCTTCGTCTGGTCCATTTACTTCGTTTAAGATTTTTAATACTCTTTTTCCCAAATTGTACAAATTAAATCATACAGAAATATATTATATACAGTTTTATTAGCATTTCTTTTAATTTGGAGTGCACAAATTAGATGTATTAGATTTTAGATCCTGTCCGTTTTGCTCTATTACCTTCATTAACTTTAGTTATTGCATTTCAATGAAATTAATTTAGTAAGAGCAGGAGTCCCAGCTGCAGCAGACCTGCTTAAAAGGTGTTGATTAACAATTAGACTGCACCGCATGCGTCTCGGGGAGGGGGCGGCACTATCTAGTTTGATTTTTGGTGTTATTTCTCGGACAACTGTGTTTTTCATATTGATGTTTTCATTATTTTCTCCTCTGCAGCACCACGCTGACATCTTTTGTGTCTGAAAGGCCTGATAAACGTTTTTTCTGCTCCCACAATGTTTGTCATCATTTTAATACTTATTTTGGCTTTTTGTGAATAGAAAAGAAGCATTTTTTAAAATGATCCACCAGAATTTGTGCTGGTATGCCTGACAGATAACACACCACCTTCCCATCCTCCATGAAAAGCTGACAGCCTTGTATTTAACAGGACTGTATCTGTGACACTGCCCCATTGAGTGACCACTAATTGATGAAAAGTAAATGTTTTAAACCACCTGGTTGCATTTAACCTCTGCTTCAACAGGGTCCAAATAAACTGTGTCAGGGACAGGTGTCAGGTCCAAACTGAACTTTGACCAGTTTTAAACCTGGATCCACAAATCAGGGGCTCGTTCAGCAGCACTTCAGCACTTGAGATGTAAACACTCCTCAGAGTCGTCTGGCCTGTCCTGGGAAACCGGAGGCACCTCGAAGGTCACTGCGTTGACATGTTGGAACGCCTCGGTCTTAGCCAGCGAAGCAGAAGCTCATCAGACATTAGCCTGCTCCCGCCCACAGAGATGAGAAAGGAAAGGACTGCATGTTTCGTTGCAAAGACAAAAATGACATCGGGGGCAGCAGAGCGGAGCGGAGGCCATCAGACCGCAGGGACCAGCCTCTCGTTAGGTCAGCTCATTAGAGCACCTCGTTAGCGCATGTCCTGCGTCATTAATTTGGGCAGCTTGCCGGACAGAGATAAATGGAAGAAGTTAGCTTGGTTAGAGGAAGGGATGGTTTCTCTCTAAATCTATTACAGCTCTATGGGACTGTGTGTGTGTGTGTGTGTGTGTGTGTGTGCAGATTCCCCAGGTCGCACAAAATGTGAAGACCTCATTGTAGGCTCCATTAGCTGATGCCTGTTGGCAAATAAAAAGATGAGAGGGTGAGAAAAAGATCATCAGACCAAATTTCAAGTGAATCAAAACATCAAAATAACAAACTTTCCGTCAGGTTCAGACGTTTCGTTGAACCTTTATGAAATCGGGCTCCATCCAGATCATTCACTAGACATGTCACTATTTGGGAACAGGAAACAGAAATAACATAATCTGAATAAACTGTTGTTTTTATTTTTATTTGTTAGATTTGTGCCCAGATCTTTGTAATTATTTTCCTAACTACAAAATGAAAAGTTTTAGTACATAATAATTATGCCTCAAAAAAACTTGAGTTTGCCTTTGGGTGACACAGTAAAACTTAAGACAACACAAACATGACTCATCAACTTAACATGAAACGCTAAATCAGGATTAGAATCAACAAGAGGAGAAGGCAATACAGACAGAAATAGTCCTGGTTCAAGTCCAAAGACAAGCAATCCTTTGCAGAAAGAGCTGCTGACTGTTTAGCTCCGAGCATGACAAGGATTTTTAAATTTTCATCTGATGGATGGGAATTGAAGACACAACATGAACTCTCCGTTACCCTGACTGTAGGTTCTGCATCTCCAATCCAGTGCATTTATCATAGTGAAATGAACTGACTGACATTTTTCCCTGACACCAGCCGGGCTGACAAGTGTGGTACACACCAAAATGGAAATGTCAGCAGGACAATGAGCATTTAACAGAGATTATAGGCTGCCAGACGTCTGCCCTCACAGAGGAAAAACAGTGAAAACAAACTGATATTGTGAGTCTTTCAGCTCCAGGTGTCAGGTACAAGACACTGCAACACATCTTTCAGGTTCAATCTGAGATGACTGGCCACTCAGGTTTGCAGCATATGATGAAACATGCAGCTCCTGCCTCAGAGCAGCAGCAACATACTGAACACAAACTACGCAAGCAGCACAACTATATAAGCTAACAGGCTAAATAACAGAAAGACAAAGTGTGGCAATGTCATTCAATATATTTTGATTTTTATGAATTGAATGCATTAGCATTTGAAACAAATCAGAGCTGAAACTGTTTCCCAGGAATTTAAAAAATAAGCTAGCAAAATAAAAATAACATTATAATCCATAACAAACTCTGTTACGCCACGCTTTAGCTTTAGCTAGTCACAGTAAACAACTTCAGCTTCAACTTCAGCTAGGTCACAAATAATCTACCATTAGCTAAGTCAAAGTAACCTAGCTAAGTCAAGCTAGGTTTGACTAGCTTGACCTAGGTTAAGCTAGATCAAAGTAAACTAAAGCTTTAGCTTTAGCTAGGTCACAAGTAATCTACCATTAGCTAAGTCAAAGTAACCTAGCTAAGTCAAGCTAGGTTTGACTAGCTTAACCTAGGTTTAGCTAGATCAAAGCTAGCTTTAGCGTTAGCTTTAGCGTTAGCTTTAGCTAGGTCACTGCAACCTAGCTTTACCTTTAGCTGTAGCTATTTACCTAGCTTTATTAGTTTTAGCTTCAGCTACGTCACAAGTAACCTAGCTTTTGAACTCAACCTGAACCTAACAATTCCTACAAGGTTTCATCATTTACTGTCACTGAGGGAAAGTGTGTTTATAACTGTCCTGAACAGCAACACTCAATGCTAAAAGAAAAAGAGCTTTTTATTATTAGGCAAGAATTCAGTTTATTTTCTGTTTTTCCACAAATGAGGAACAAATGGGGACAACGACATTCACTTTCTTTCCCCAAAGGCATCTGTGCTGCTCAGTTGTCCACACAAAGAGTGACAAAGTAGAGGAAATAAAAGGAGAGCTCGAGAGTTCAGATCTCCTTTATCACCTCAGCACATTTCGTCCAGTCAGTACATTAAGTGGGGAGGACTGTTGTACTGACAGACGTGTGTGAAGCTAAAAGGCTAAAGCAGGGGCTGCGCCATCACATTTATACAAGCAGCCAATAGGCTGAGTTAAGATGAGGATGAACCCTCAGAATCACGGAGACGTCTCGCTCCATGTAAAGGCCAAACACATTTATATTTCATCTTTCACTGAAGCACTTGCCCACATCGCCCGAGCACATCAGTGGAAAAATTCAATCTCTAAACCGTCATCATTTCAAGCAACTGGCAGTAAGTGGAGTAAGGTTCAGAAGCAGAGTGTAACCCCTGCATGAACTGGTAGAGCAGTGGAACAAGCAAGAAAAATAAGAAGAGTGAAGGTAAATAGAGCTTCGGAGGCGTGAACAAGAGACTGTACCTGCATGTAGTGCTTTACATTTATGCTGCTGTCAGCTTGGTTATTAAAACTTCCCATTAGCTGCAATTAATCTTTCACTAATTTGCTCAGCTGATCATTGTTTTCAGTCCTGGTTCACATATCTGCATCTGGAGGTACTAAACAATGAATCAGAGTTAGAGAACGATGGTTCTTTAGGTCAAATATTGAAAAATCAACACCAAAATGTCTACTTTAGAGCTCCAATTCAAGTTTTTAGACTTTTGTTGTTGATTCCTCAAAGATTCAAGTGTGCTTTAACCAAGGAGCATCTGAAATCACCTAGACCTACACCTCAAACACTGAATTGGGCAGCAGTGCCCAATAACTTTGCAAAACCGACCATCATGTCCGACTGTCACTCTGCCTTTGAACGCAGCCTTTAAACAACTATAAGTGCAATGAATCTTGATTTGCATCCTGATCTTACAACACATCTAACAGACCACTTTGCTTTTCTGTTCTTCTTCTCTTGCACAGTGATTTGTCACCTGGTGCAGAAGCGTGAAAGTAGGCAGGGTGTGAACTTCTCTCCCAGGTTCTTTTTTTAATCTCTACACAACTATTTCTGTCATTTTTCATTTGTACAACAGAGTGCGACGCCGTGAAGGCCCTCCAGGAACGACGGAAAGTGGCTGCCGTTATCGCAGCACCCCCCTCCCTCGATGAAAGCGGAGTTGTCGCTGCGCCTTTGTGTGTGTCGAGTCTAATCGCTTATAATCACTTTTGCCTTCAAACGCCTCACACAAACCTGTTCATTTCAGGCACCTGAAGCCTCACGGGTATGTTTGCTTACTTTCTGAGCCTGTGCCTCACAAACAGTAAAATCCCTGCTCCCAGCGAGCTCCAGCAGAGAAGCTGTAGAAGTCTCAACGTTTGTATTTCACCAACCAAGCAGTTTCTGGTCCATCAGGGAGTCCTACCTCCAGAACTAGGACGTGTTGGGTTTTGACAAGTAACTGGTCCAGTATTGATCAGCTGTCAGCAGGAAACAGGACGACTGCCCCCCTTTGGTTCAGGGTTTCTTCTCTTCTCTGGCTGCCAGTAGTCATCCCGGTTACACTGCTCCCTGCAGAGCCGATGGGCAGCAGCGACGGCGTGTGGACGGGAGCGTTAGCGTCCGTTTGGAGCGACAGCTAGCCGCGACTTCAGCGCGTCCTGACCCGACAGAGGCGGCCTGTGAGAGCTGAGCTGTGTGTTGTGTGACGTGTTGCTGCCACAGGTCAGAGATGTGCAGCTATGAACCGTTTGGTTTCTGATCCTTTAGAGACGCTGAGCTACGGTTTCTGTCCTCCACAGCAACAAACTCTGCACAGCTCCTCTCTCCAACGCTCACTCATGTCTCCACAGATGTCCTCCAGACAACTCTCACCAGATCTCATACATTTTTAGCTGTGCACAGGTAAAGCACTTTGAGTTAAACATTCCTCTTACATAAACATAAACCTGAACTTTGTGAGTGCAGAGCATCATTCGGCACGTGGGACAGAGCCATGGCCAACATTAGCTTTCTGAATTTGATTCGAGGCATTCCAGTGACACGGGAGAATTTGGGGAGGCAGGATGCAGCTCTCTGGATGAGCTGTTGTGACTGAGGCGAGTATTTTGGGACACGAGTGGGGGAGTTGCAGCAGCAGCGCAGATGAGTTGGGCTGATTCCCCGGTGGGAAACAGTCGGATTTTTCAGATGTTTTCAACTGTAAAAACCCCGCAGTGGCTCAGACAGGAGAACGAGTCTGAGGGCCGGTGCTGTATAATGCATACTCTCCCTAAAAACAGGTCATTGAGCGTCTCATCTCAACTCAGCCGCCCTCTTGTGAGGGTTCATCACCCGCCTCCTGCATAATGCATCCAACAACTCTGCCCCCAAAAGACAACAACACACACAAACAGATAACAGGATGCCTCCTCTGGAGAAGTGAAGCTTGGTTCTGTCTCTTTTCTGATGTCATGAATACTAGTTTTAACTTTGGGGGGGGGGCTACATCTCCTTTGATGGTAATTAAATTCTTGTAAGCGACCTGCAGACCTCTCTTTGGTTCTACAAGCCAATTATGTGGAAGGAAAGCAAAGGTTCATGCAGAGTCACAGCTCAGACTGTGATTTCTATGGTGTCTGCTTACAGATTGAGGTCTCTCTCTCTCCTCTGTATACCAGTCTTGCACTCTTTCATCCTCTCGGTCTCTCTCCCTCTCTCTCTCTCTCCTCTCCACCTCTTTCTTGCTGCTTCTTACTTTTATTTTTGTCTCTGTCACCTCTTTCCTCCCCGGGGACATGCAGCTTGTTCAATAAGGACAGGATTGAGTGGAAATGTACAGCAGTTGCTCTTGAGCCAGTTCTTAAAGCTGACATATGAACGTTGCACAAATGCACAAAGAAGCACGCACACGGCATTTCACACACATAAACTGGTGAGAACATGTGACAGGAAGTCGAACAACACATACTTCAGACCAGGGTGCGCTTGTGTTTCTGGAGTGAGTACAGGTTCATGGCTCGGCGCAGCAACACTGCAGTGTTTTTAAACTGAATGTTCTACTTTAATATCACTGTTGTTATGAGATTGTCATTTTATTCGTTCATAGCAAGGCTGTTATTATAATAATAATATATATTATACTGATATTGATGACTGACAGCTGCTCAGGACAAATTGTGCAGTATATATTTAATATTTAAAGAAACAAATCCGACATCCTGTTCGCTCTGGAAGTGCAGGCATCAATGCATGTTAAGATTCCTGCACATCATATTAACAGCATCCACATTTTGGGTTTAGGATGTGCAGGAAAGGACTGTCGTCATGGTAACCCTAATAAACACATGGTGCACATGCTGTTTGGTTAGGCTTAGGCAGCACAAGTACTTAGTTTAGGTTGAAATGCAGTCATGAAGATGTCACATATGAGTTAAATATCATCTTAACTTACTGTAGGTTAAACTAAGATGACTTTGGGTTTCACCCCTGCCTCCTCGCATTCAGATTCACGCGAGAATTAAATCACAAAAAGCAGAAAATAGAAAATAGGCAAAGTCACTCGAAACATCAGTGGGTTATCAGTGATTCGGAGGAATGATGGAGGCGATCACAGTCGGGAGAAATCATCAACACAAGACTCACAATGTTCATTACACGCACAGCTGTGCTGCTCACAGCAGCCTTATAATGATTACCTCATCTCATGCACCTTTGGACCATGTTTGGCAGCGACGCCTTCGAGCATCTTTGACCGGCGTGTGAATAAAATCAGACACAATCGTTTTAAAACATGAACAAAGCTCGGCTCATCCTCTGATTCCTCTGGCAAACGGTGTGAGGTGCCCACACTCTCACCTCAAGTTCTGTTTTTATCAATGCCAGCTTATGAGCAGGGGAATGTGTGTGTGTGTGTGTGTGTGTGTGTGTGTGTGAGACACATCTTGCCCAGTTTCTCTCTGTAACCCTCATTTTTCTCATTTAACAGCTTATTCATGGTGCATTCTTACCTGTTTGTATAGCTGCTCTCTTGATTTGTGAA
>WARS01000077.1:145000-220000 GCA_008933995.1 Datnioides undecimradiatus | reverse complement strand
TCGCCTCACAGCTCATCACCCCTGACTGGCTTCACCTGAGGAGCGGCTGGTTATATCTGCAGCCCTCAGTTTTACCTGGAAGGCCTGTGGCTTGGAGGTCTGTCTTCTCTCCGCTGTGGATGTTTCTCATGCATCTCTCTGCAGGAAACTCGAGGCGTGCACGAGCCTTTACAGTCAACAGTGGGTCCCAGAGCAGCAGCAGCAGCAGCAGCGCTCACACACCAACAGTTTCATCACGCTACAATAACTCCCCCGGTCATTCTCTGTAAAGACCTCTTTAAGTTGCCTATAAAGCTCCAAACTCCCAAATTAGAGATAAACATGAAAGAAATTTAAAAAATAATAAAACTGCTCAGCTTCCTAAGTTTCCACCGGCCGCCAGGAATGGGTCCCACGATGAAGGATCTGCTGACCCCTCACCGCGAGCATCAATCAGCCTCGTTATCTCGACCGCTGTGAGCCTCCAGAAGGATAAAAGTCGTATCTCACTGCTTCCTGCGGACAAAATCTGCTGCTGAAGCATTTTCCTGCTCATCCGTCCCAACACAAACACTCCGAGTCATGACTTCTGTGCACAAAGGCTGACAGAGGGTCTCTCCCATGACTTAAGAGGGCAAAGTGAACATGGATGGAGTCGGATGCTTCAGAGGCCAGAGCATCTGTTTGAAGAGACTGCTCACAGTTCTTTGTGCAAGTCAATCATATGATTACACAGTACACAAAGAAATGCAAAACAGTTAAAGAGACACAAAACTGCATCAAAAACACACAAAACTGCATCAAAAAGACACAAAACTGCAACAAAAACACACAAAACTGCATCAAAAACACACAAAACTGCAACAAAAACACACAAAACTGCAACAAAGAGACACAAAACTGCATCAAAAACACATAATGAACACATAAAAAATCAAAGTTGGACACTGACGCTACATGTTTTCCACTGATCGGTGAACCTGGACTCTCAGTACCTGCTGCTGTCGAGGCACCAGCGCTCTCTCTGTCAACTCTAAATCAGTGTTTTAAAGGTTTTGCTGTGCAGAAGACAGTGAATCATATAGACGAGCTGCAGCGATGAGTCAGGGTTCAGATCAGTCCTGTTTTCACCACCACAGCTGCAGCAGATAGTCGATTAATCAACGAGCTGTCGGCTAATGTGACATTCGATGATCGTCCGGAGTCATTTTACGGGAACACATGTCCGAACGTCTCGATCGTCTTTTCTTTGATCGTCTTTGAAAGTAAACTGATTACCTTTTGGCTTGTGGACACTTTGAGGACGTCATGTTGACCTTTGACACCCACCAATGTTTCACCATTATCAGCATGAATATTATTGATTTCTTGTTAATAATCATCAACTTAATCCTGAATGAAAGTAATTATCAGTTGCAGCTCTGCCTGCACGTCAGCCTGTCTCAGGTTTGAGCTGTAACACCGCTGGAGACCACTAGGTGGCAGCATTGTCTTAACCTGTGCCATCACCGCTCCGTGTGCAGGAGATGACCTGTGTTGATGTGTTTCAGGTGGATGCTGGGGATCAGCTCAGCTCTGTCAGGATCTTTGCATCTTTGCACAGTTGCAGCACAGTCAGCGAGTGTTTCTGTTGGTTATTGACCCAAACTCAAGTTGTTTTGATCCTGACATGTGACTCTCATGTTAAACCTTTTTAATATCTGTTACTGATGAGCTTATACTCGTGCAAACATGCATGCATATGACATTTAAAACTGGAAAAGATGCAGATGATGGGTTAATAACGCATGTGCACCTATAGAAACATGTAGTTTTAAAAGTGGCTGCAGTGGATCACAGTGTGCAACCGCGCCATAGTTTGTAGCAGCAGAAGAGATCACATGATGCAAATGCAAACTGTTAACAGACTCCACATCAGCCCTGATGTCGTCCCCGAATCAAACCGATCAAAGCAGCAACCGGTCTCAGTCTGTCAGTTCGTCCCTCCAGCGACAGTGACAGACCTGAAACACAGAGCAACACTGACACCCAGAGGAAGGAAGACGACCAGCAGCTCACCTGTCCTCATTTCCCTCCACTTCCTGTTTGTGTTTGCACCTGCAGCTCTGAGTTCGGCTCCCTGATCGACACTGAGGGCAGATGTGCAGATGGAAGTCACAGTAAGTCATCAAATGAGCGTCAGGCAAACAGGATTACAGTTGGTTCAGTCGCTGCACGCCGTCTCATGAAGGCGGCGTTCGGCAAACGGAGGGGAGGTGCAGATCGTCTCTAAAGACGCGTTCGTCTCCGCCTCGTTCTGCTTTTCCGAGGACGTTTTCCAAAACCGCCACGACAGCATCACAGAGCCGTATCCGAACGGCGCGGAGCGATGGGAGTGGATTAACGCCAACAACAGCGATTTCATGCCCGTCAGTCAAATTTCACATGCTACTGAGCAAATATGGCAAAACATCTGCTGACACTGAGGCTTTGGCACGTCGTCTGCGCACAAATACACAATCAGTCACTCCCAGCAAACAGTCACCTGCGCAGGTGGGACTGATGTTGTTAGTGTTTGATGAATACAGGCCGTTGTATGAATGTGCAGCTGATTGCACAGACACCTCCTCCTCCAGCCGGAGCAGCAGCATTGATTTAAGTGAGAAATGCAGCACATGCACGGATTATCAGGCAATTATGAAAGATCACTCTGCAGCCGCGTGTGCTGTCTGTCAGGCTGAGGTGTCAGGAGCTCGTCTTTTAATCATGTGGACGCGCCGTGCAGCTGCGGTGCTGCTGCGGTGCCGCTGCGGTGCGCTGACTGAGCATTTCACACGACTGAGGAGAGTTTCAGACGAAGTCACTTCCTGTTTTGAGCCGCTGACAAGAAATTATTTAGAATTAATGAGAAATATTTCCGTTATGTCACCTCGTCCCACGCTGATTGCTGCGTCTCTGTGTGCACGTCTGAATGCTGCAGCTCAGCCTGCAAAGCACCTGCAAGACTCTGCACGTCTCATCAGATCTGGTTTAAATGTACAGACTCGTTTATACATGCAACCGAGCGTATTTCAGATATTTCGCCCATATTTCATCGTAAGGACTCCTCCGATATCTTTATTGACATCAACAAACAACATGCCGAACACAACAAAAGCTGGTAAATACAATAAATCACCTCCAGGGGGGGGGGGGCTGACAGCTTAAATCACACAGTAGACTCCTCCACAACAGCAGCTCACACGGTTTACATCACACTCCACAGTAAAATCTCTGCGAACTATTATTCAAATGTTGCTTTTTTCGCTTTGCATTTCAGGATTTTCATCTTTTTTCAGTGAAAGGAGTGACAGTAATCGGTCGTGCGTGTGTTCCGGTCCGCCGACGCCGTCCTAACTTGCTCGTTTGGCTGCGTCTCGGACCTCCCTGTCACCCGTCCTGCGTGTCTCTGCGCTGTCATGAAGCGGATAAGCCTTTAAATATATGTTTGATTCAAAAATACACTGTGGTCAAGCTAAAAACACGTGTTTTCCTCCTGAAAAGTCACATTTATGTTTGTTTTTGAGACGTCCAAACTCTGACAACATGTGTTCAAAACACACAATCATTAGTCTCAGAACGGCGGCGGCGCTCAGCAGCAGTTACTGGCCTCCTGCGTCTGCTTCTCCCCTCCCAGCCACAGGGGGGCGCTGTTGATCTTGGCACCCTGGGCCCGGGCGTCCTTTGACTCGCCCTGCATCCCCCCTCCCTCGCTGGCCAGGCGCTTGTGGATCTCTGAGGCCATGGTGAGGAAAGCCCTCTCCACGTTCTCCGAGCTCTTGGCGCTCGTCTCCAGGAAGGAGATCTTGAGAGACGAGGCCAGATCCTGCAGACAGAGAGCGGCACGCAGCTGCAGATCATGTGTCATTGAAATGATCAACGTGTATCAATGCTACAAAGTGTATTCATGCATTAAAGGTGATTAATGTGACAGATTAGCATGCTAATGTTAGCATCCTGGCCTTTCTTCAGAACAAAGTTTGCAGCTTTGCTTCTGCCGCCGACACCGCCGCCGCCGCTGCTGGTTGGAGGTTAACAGCGTTTGGAGCTGAGCGCTCTGTGTGTGTGTGCATGTGTGTGTGTGCGTGCAGCACCGTTACCTGAGCCGTGGCGGCGTCCACCACTTTCTTACTAACGAGATCAGACTTGTTTCCCACCAGCAGCCTGGAGACGTTTTCACAGGCGTAGCGATCGATCTCGTCCAGCCACTGCTTCACGTTGTTGAAGGACTCCTGGGGAGGGAGGGGGGGAGGGGGGTGTTCAGACCGCGGTCCATTACGCCGCCAATGAGGTGACAGAAAACCGCACGTGCTGACCTGCTCGGTGACGTCGTACACGATGATGATGCCGTGAGCTCCTCTGTAGTAGCTGGAGGTGATGGTTCGAAACCTCTCCTGACCTGCTGTGTCCCACTGAGGCGAGACGCCGTCGGTCAAGCTCACATGACAGTTCATTATTTACCTGTTTAACTCCAACAAACAAACAAACAAACAAACAAACAAACTCACAATCTGCAGTTTCACCGTCTTCCCGTCCATGTCGATGGTCCTGATCTTGAAGTCAACTCCGATGGTGGAGATGTAGCTCTCGGTGTAGGTGTCATCCTGGGGGACAAACGGTACGATCAACAACAAACAGCAAAGCGTTGAAGCTCAAGTGTGTGTGTGTGTGTGTGTGTGTGTGTGCGCGTGTGTTTTACAGGTTTACCGCGAAGCGCAGCAGCAGACACGACTTGCCGACTCCAGAGTCGCCGATCAGGAGCAGTTTGAACAGGTAGTCGCTGGAGGACGAGAGAAACGCAGACAAACGACAGATTTCAGGGAAAAACACGGATCAATGCTCCTAAAGACGCGATCTTCTCCGGCCTACGTCCTCCGAGAGGTGACTTAGTGTTTGTGCCGCCCTGCTCCGGGGCCGGAGGATGGGCCGATGGTTAGCAGCAGCTAAACGTGGCACGCTGTGGTTTCACCCCCGTCTGTCCACTTTTAAAAGGTTTTAGTGAAGTTTGATCCTTGTTCACACTTTTAAAATAGTTTTTCTGTGTTTTCAGGTGTCGTTTTTTGTGTTTTGGAGACTTTCGATCGTTAAAAAGCACAAAAGCTGAAGGTTCGCAGGGGGAAACCTGGAGCTGGATGTGCTGTATGCTAACTCTTATCTTTATGATACCGTATCAATTCTCCAAACCACTTTTTATGGTTTTATAATGAACAGCTGACCGTTTCACGGAGGCAGATGTTAATCCGTCTGCTCCGATTGCACAAACTGTGATAACCGTCAGCGCAGAGCCCACAAACCACGTTCTCACTCACAGTTTATGCGTTTTCTTTGCATAATAACATTAATTTTACAATTCAGAATTAAAAAATCGAAATAAATCGCTTTGTTTACAGTACTGCAGTATACTATCATGACCTTTGTATGATACTGTAGCTCTATTATATAGTTTAATCCCAATTAAAGGTTATATCATCCGTGTGTGGGAGGAGCCACACTCCAAAGACTACAATACCCATGAGCCACTGGGGCCTGGTGATCTAACTGTAAGTTACTGAGTGCTGTCTGCACAGAGAGGAGCATTTGTGCCTCTTTAACCGTGGACGCACATCATGCTCACACATTAAAAGAGAAATTAAGCAACACACACACACACACACACACACACACACACACACACACACACACACACACACGGCGACACAGGATGCAGCTGGAATAACACACAGTTAGTCGATATGTTCATATTTTAATAATTAATACATCAACGAAGGGAAGATCCCGCTGGCGTCTGTGCATCCAGGTTAAAAACAAGGCGCTCTGGGCGCCGTTTACAGGGCGACACACGGCAAACAGACAGAAACAGCACTTACTATTCAGGGTTCATGATGGCTGGGGTCGCTCCGGGTGACACGCCGAAATTAAAAAAAAAACAGATAAACCCTGAAACTGAAGCCTGAAGCTGGAAACAGTCGGATTAGTGTGTGTGTGAGAGTGTGTGTGAGAGTGTGTGTGAGAGTGTGTGTGGGAGTGTGTGTGGGAGTGTGTGTCTGTCCTTTCTGGAGGGCGAGCGGCAGAATAAGCCGGAGCTGCCGACCTCTGCAGCTGACTGATGAGCTGACTGCTTCAGATGCATTATTTATTAATAAAGACTGGGCTCACGTTACCGCGGGGACAGCACCTGGAACCGAGACACACACACACACACACACACACACACACACACACACACTCTCTGCACTGCTGAACACAGCCACCCTGCCATTTAATTGAACTCCGCTGCTCTTTTTCATCCTGGGGACGTGTTTGTGTTGATCTGCCGCTGCTCGTCATCGTTGTGCTCGTTAGTGACATCACCACAAACCGCCTGCGCCCCCTGAGCGTCACACATCACTGACCGGCGCCAAAACAAACAAACAAACAGGAAACAGGAAGTAGTTCTACTAATAAGACACAATACGACACGTATTCATCTATATTTCTACGTTTAGACGTGTTTAAAGGCTGAATTGGCTGATTTCAGGTCATCTGAGGAAGTGGAAACTGGATTTAAGACTGAAAGATTATCAGATTATCCTGTTTTAGAGTTTTACAGATTATTTAGAGACAGTCACAGGTTTACAACAAACCTCCAAACCGAGGGTTGATCGGGGCTTTTTCACTGGCTGGGTTTAAATCCAAATGCAGCATCAATTCTAAGTCAATTTCAAGCTAATTTGAAAGAGATATGCAGGTATTAGGAGTGATTGGTTCATTGAGATGAGCAGTACGTGGCCTCAGTCCTCCGTAAACCTTCATATCACTGCAGGAGAAGAAGTTAACTTTGGTAAAAGTTGGAAAAAGTTGAATCTTGAACCAACCAGCGATCAAGAAAAGTTCAAATAAAAGAATAAAACACGACGGGAACGTCAGTTTGTTTCATGCATTCACTTCAGTTCAAGCTGCAGAGGTCGAGTCTTTGAAGCGAGCGCAGGAAGCAGCCTGACCGGAAAACAAGGCAGTAAAGTCGACTCGAGCAAAGCTGATCAGCAGTAATGACTCTGCAGCGACCGCCTTTATATAACAAACAGGTCATTTGCTCCGTTTGTTGATAATAAAATGTGTGTTTTAACGATTCAGGTCTTAATTTTGTAGTTTTGTTCATCAGGTCTGTTGGTTTCTGCAGTGAACTCGCCAAAATAAGAGCTGAGCAGTGGAAACACGGCGCTTCACAGTGAACAAGCTCATTGAAACACTTCGTTTTGAGTTGAATCAGGACCGTTTTTGTTATTTTACTGTAACATTGTTGTTTCTGTGCGACCTCAGGATGAGATTGTGTTTGTTTCTGAGATCGTTTGCTGCTGTTCTCACGTCTGCAGCTTCAGTGCGATGTTGTTGGTGTGAGTTTGGTCGTTGTGCGTGAAAACAGACGTCGGCGGCGTCAGACAGACGCACTTCCTGTCCCTGAAGAGCTGCAGAGGAAGTTAGAAAACATCTGTCACTGCGTCGCTGAGAAAACAGCTTTCAATCAACATCTCGTCTGATTTTACCCTCATTTCCTTGTTTCCTCTCATCTTCACTTCTCTCCTTGTCTCCTCTCTCCTTGTCTTTAGCATTTTCCTTTTCCTCTGTCCTGTCTCCTCCTTTCCTTTCCTGACATCTCTCACCTCCTCTTCTTGTCCTCTTTGCTCTTACCTACATGTCTCCTTTCCTTCCTTGTCCTGTCCCTCTCCTCATCTTTGGTCCTTATTTCCTTTCCTATCCTCCATTTCTTCTCCTTCAACTGTTGCCTTACATCTAACACTCTATCCTTGTCTCCTTTCCTCTCCTCCTGAGAAATGGACAAAGTGAAAGCGGCGCTGGTTCCCGTGTGTGACCCCCCCCACCCCCGGTCACGGGAGCGAGCAGGGAGCAGGGGATTGTGGGATATGCGATGGTTGAGCAGCTGTGTCAGGGTCAGGGGTCAGCAGCCCTGACGACGGCCTGTTGCTGGGGCAGAGGCGGCGGCGCAGCGGTTGCTAGGCTTTGGGGTGCTCCCGATGGAGCATGGAGGTGGGAAAACTGGGGGAAGGGACGGAGAAAGAGGGAGGACATAAAGAGCGAGGACAGAAAGACACGGACAAAGGCAGAGGACGCAAGAGGAAGGGTGGGAACACGAGGAAAGGAAGAAAGGACGAGACGAAGGAGGGAAGAGAATAAGCAAGGATCCTAACACCACGGCAACAAAGACGAGAGGAGACACAGGAAAATGGAAAACTGGGAAATATTTAGAAAAATCTTTTTACATGTGACAGGAGATTATATAGATAATGACAGTTAATAAATACAAATAATAACTAAAGATTAATTAATGAATAAAATAATAAGGATAAACAAACGCATTCAAACAATGTTAATGTTTAAGATTATATTCTGCATTTCTTTATTAAATATGTTTATTTAGAAAAGAGGAGTCAGCGTCACATCAACAGAAGCATAATAATTAAAATTTTAATAATAATAAATATGATAATTACAAAATAATTATTATGGCAATCATAATAATAATATTTTAAAAATACTAAAATATGTCAAGGAAGAAGGGGAAAAGAATTTTAAAATGAATTGTTTTACAAACGTGACAGTAACTGACAGTAATTACAATAAACACAATAACAGTTTAAAGATAATAATACATTTTGTTTAAAGAAACCCAGAAACAAAACTGTCGTGTGAATATCAGCTGTCTGTTCACGGTGCATCCATCCACCGCACGCTCGTGTAAACATCACATGATCTCATAAAAACACGTTTAACCGCTGATGAAAGAAGCGAAGAGTCACAAAAACAGGCCGAGGGACTAATTCAGGCCTTAAACACGAATATGATTAACACTGTCACTAAAAACAGGATATCTGTCCACAGATTACTTCAGGTGAAATGAAATGAAAGCTCAGAGCAGTTGTGTTTTAAATGCATCATGCTGGAGTTTAATGGGACTCTGTCACAGACATGCAGCAGCAGCAGCAGCAGCAGCAGCAGCAGCGACCACTGAGCGCGCTGCACCGCGGCCGTCAGGGATCCACAGGAGTCTGCTGTTCGTGATTTAATGAAACGCCGTCGTCGTTCAGCGTCAGCAGCGACTCTGGTGCTCGGAGCTGCTGCTGCACCAGGAAACACAAAGTCTGACTCAGGCTGAAAGTGTGTGTGTGTGTGTGTGTGTGTGTGTGTGTGTGTGTGTGTGTGTGTGTGTGTGTGTGTGTGTGTGTGTGCAGGTCAGTGGACGGAGTTAAACCGGTCATTGTTCCCATCAGTGTGTCCCCGGGGACCTGAGGGATAAATAGGTGCTTTTCACTATTCACCCTTATTTTACCATGCTCCCTGACTCCTGCATGAGTGTGTGTGTGTGTGTGTGTGTGTGTGTGTGTGTGTGTGTGTGTGTGTGCGCGCAGACGTGTTGATTCTGCTCGGGTGTGTGTTGCATCTGTTTGGTAATCAAAAGAAAAGGCTGGTTGTGTGTGAAGCCGAGCTGAGAGCCGATCCCTCAGGATGAGACGTGTTTGTTTGCACAGAGCGCTGAGGTTTATCGTCGCCGTGTTCAGAGAGACTGAAGCAAAACCATGAAAACATGAAAGATGAACTATGAAAGGAAACGAGCAGGAGGTGAAACGAGACGATCAGTGTGTGTGTGTGTGTGTGTGTGTGTGTGTGTGTGTGTGTGTGTGCATGTGTTTCTGTGTGTGTGCAGACTGTTGCTGCTGTTTTCCTTTGCTCTTTTCCCAGTGCGTGTGTGTGTTTCTGTGTGTGTGTGTGTTTCTGTGTGTGTGTGTGTGAGTGTGTGTTTCTGTGTGTGTGTGCATGCAGGGACGGCCCCGGGGCCAATTAGATGACAGATAATTAAGCTCATTGAGGCTGGACGCTGAATGAAGGCCTCATTGTGGAGGCAGAGCTGCAGAGAAGAGCTGAGGACTTTCTCAGCGTGCACATCATGTTTCCTGCAGAATGATGTTGATATTCTACTTGTTACAGTAACATCGGTGTTTTCAGAGACACACAATGTTGCAGCAAAGTCAGTTTTTTATGATTTTAATAAGAGAATCTGTCAAATCAAAATCTGATGAGCCTTTACTGTGAAGGTTGTGCAGTGAATCCATTTAAATGCAGCTGTGCCTGATCGCTGCTGATGCCGTCCTGCGACCTGCACGCCGAACAAGCGTCTGTCTTCTTGTGGAGAGATGATCCTTCACCAGAGATGATCTGCATCTGCCAAGTGACGCTGTAGAAGTAGAAGCTGTTTATCTAGTGCAAGAAGTGCAGCGTTGAGCACGAAGGTGTCGGCGTTGGCTGCACAGTTGAGCTATGCTAAGCTAGCTGGCTATCATGCCAGGTCACCTGACTTCCTCGTTAACCCGGACCAGCTCCAGGCGAGTCCCTGTCTGCCCTGTCGTCCTGCACGCTCTGCAAAACGCTGCCGTGAGCGATGTGTGTGTGCAACGTGTGAACCTCTGCTCGCTGAGTTCTTTGCCTCACTTTGCTGAAATCCGCCCGGCAACTCAAATTGAAGCCGCTCAGCTGAGGCCACGGCGCCGCAATAGACGTTATCGCGATAAAGCAGATTAAGAACTTAATTAGTCCGATAAATCCTCCTGATGGTACGTTACATAATGAAGTTATGTGAGCGCTGATACACAACGAGACGAAGATAGCGTCATCCTGCAGGGCTGTAATTGGCTGTACGTGTAATTAATCCAGTTTCTGTCTTTCTGTGGAGGCCGCATCAGAGATTATGTTGATTTTAATGTTCGCAGCTGAGCGTCGAACCGAACCAGTGAACCCGACAGAGCTGCAGAGTCTGTTGCTCTGGGTTTTAAAGCGACTGACCTGCAGCTGAGGGGACTCCTCTGCTGATCTCAGAGCTGACGCAGAATTAGCAGCAAAGATGCTCGAAGCTTCCTAATCGAACTTCTTTCCTGTTTCCAGGTTTGTCGCTTTGTTTTCCGCTTTACTTCCTGTTTTCTCTTCTTCTCCTCTTCATAAACGTGTGTGTTCTCCCTCCTTGTGTCCTCACCCCTTGCTCTCCCACTCTCTCCGGTGACAGCTGGCCTCGGCTTTCCCGCCAACAGACCAGCTGTCCACACTAACTAGAGGTATTTGAAAAGCGTGTGTGTGTGTGTGTGTGTGTGTGTGTGTTTTACATAACAGGCAGTTCCTTTCTGTCAGTATCCATGTCTGTCCCTTTTCACACACACACACACACACACACACTTCACAGACAGGTGCCAAATATGACACCTATATTAAGAGCATCTCTATTCTGCTGCTGCAGGAGAGAATAAATACACACACACATTTACACACACACACACAAACAGTCGCCGTCCTGCAGTGTTTCCCGCTCTGCAGATCACAGATTACCTGTCAATCAAACACTATCACACCTGCTGGTGTGTGTGTGTGTGTGTGTGTGTGTGTGTGTGTGTGTGTGTGTGTATGTGTGTGTGTGTGTGTGTGTGTTTCCTTTGTTGGTTCAGACAACAAATCACTTCTGTCAACAAGGATTCAAAGAAAACAGTGACCACGTGTTGTTTTGGTTTTGTTCGTCTGTCTTTAAGTGTACAGTGACTTCCTGCCACTCTCAGTCAGTAAACAGCAGCTGCAGTCATAGGACGTCCCAGCAGCGCGATGCTGGGAGTTGTTGTCTTCCTGTCAGCTGGGATTCCTTCAGTGTTGATGGTTCAGGAGGTTTTACTGGGAGCTGAATTCTCCACAGAGGTCTCCTCCTCTCCAAAACAAACAGAGCCGCTGATTCAAACCCAGAGAAACACTGTATAAAGCAGTTCCACCTTAAAAAACCAGTGTTTCTCCCACGCTGCCGCCGCACACGGACGTCCTTGGAGGGGCGGCGAGCCGAGTTGCCGTTAATCGCTTGTTCAGCTTTGTTTCTCTGATAACTTCAGATCCAGACGTCCGACGACTGAAATCCTTCATCTGCTTCAGATACAGAGTTAAAAACAGCAGCATGAAAAGAGGAGCACAGAAATGTGTCTTACAGCTGATCCAGAGTCAGTTTATCAAGCTGCTGACACACAGAAATGTGTCTTACAGCTGATCCAGAGTCAGTTTATCAAGCTGCTGACACACAGAAATGTGTCTTACAGCTGATCCAGAGTCAGTTTATCAAGCTGCTGACACACAGAAATGTGTCTTACAGCTGATCCAGAGTCAGTTTATCGAGCTGCTGACACACAGAAATGTGTCTTACAGCTGATCCAGAGTCAGTTTATCGAGCTGCTGACACACAGACACAACACTGACACATGCACAGAGAGGAGGCGGTGACGCCACAGACAGGAAGTGAAGCCGATCACAGAGACTGATCTGGATTCACAGAGTCTCTGAGTCTGAACATTTAATTTTAAAAAGAATTAAATTAATACAAAATACTTTTTACTTAACATTAATAAAATTAGTTATTTGAATATTTTGGAAATAAGTTAACAGACATAACAGACACTTTATTTTCTATTTTGGCTAATTTCTTTTTATTTCAAAAGTTTCAAATTATTTTCATTTTATTAATTTCTTTTATTTCAAAGTTTTAAATTATTTTCTTCAATTGAATTTATTTCAAAGTTTCAAATTATTTTCAATTGAATTTATTTCTTTATTTCAAAGTTTCAAATTATTTTCAATTGAATATATTTTAAAGTTTCAAATTATTTTCAATTGAATATATTTTAAAGTTTAGAATTATTTTCAATTGAATTTATTTTAAAGTTTCAAATTGTTTTCAATTGAATTTAGTTCTGATTTCCCCAAAGTTTCAAATTATTTTGTTTTTTTCACTGGCTTGGCTTTCACAGAAGCCAACACCAACACACATTCATCGCGGTTTACTGCCGGTCCCAGAAGCCGCAGGATTCATGTCCTCTGTTCTTTACTCACAGGCTGTTGCACAAATGCATCATGGGAGGGGGTGGGTGTGGCCACCCTGTTCTGTTGCTAAGAGACCACCGAAGTCTGAAGTCAGGTGATGTCTACGAGCCTGTTGCCCTGATGACACGGAGGTGAAAACGGACTGGGCGCCAGCTGAATGAACCAGGGACTTCCTGCTTCCTGTCTGAGTGCCCGTGACAGGAAGCTGGTGTATTGTCACCCAGGGTTCAGCTGGTGTTGATGCTGCTGCCAGGGAGCAGATAATACCCAGAAGTCTGTGCAACAGGATGGAAACATGCAGCTTTAAAACAGGGTTCTTTTCAGGTTTGGGCACGGATTCAGGGACACGAGAGAGCGCTATGGTACAGCTTTGTTCTGGTTTCAGAAGAAGAACCCTGTTGATTTGTGTGATCTGTGATCTCCTGGCTTAGATTTTCTGAAACAGTCTGATTTGTTTGGGGCTCATGGCGGTCTGTTGTGGTTTCCTTCCCGGCCCCGCTCTGAGAGAAGACGAGGAAAAACTCCACGAAGTTGTGGAAGAAACCTCGGCAGAGCTGTTCAAAGAGAGATCCCCTCTGCAGGGACGGCCGGGGTTCAAACCAGAAGATTCGTTGCTGCATGTTGTCGGGAGGTGTAGGTCTGTTTCAGTGGAAGATGGATGGATGATGTCTGTGGGTCTGAAAGTCTCTCACTCGTCTGTTTCGATGCGTCCCACGCCACAAGCAAAGACGTTGATGAATCGTCTCCACCGTGACAGCCTCCTCCGCCTCTGTATGGGTATCAGCTCCGCCAGGTCTGAGGATTACCCAGCCCCAGGTGCAGGCTCAACACTCCATCTCCCCATCCACTTCCTGCTCAACCACTATCTCCTCACCTCTTGCTCAACCACCATCTCCTCTACCTCCTGCTCAAACTCCATCTCTTCCACTTCTTGCTCAACCTCCATCTTCTCTACCTCCTGCTCAACCTGATCTCCTCTACAATTCTGCTCAACCTCCATCTCTACTCTTGCTCAACTCCATCTCCTGCACTCCTGCTCAACCTCCATCTCTTCTTTTGCTCAACCACCACCTGCTCTACATCCCTTGCTCAACCTCCATCTTTCTACCTCCTGCTCAACTCCCATCTCTTCTAATTTTTGCTCAACCACCATCTCCCACCTCCTGCTCAACCTCCATCTCTCACTTCTTGCTCAACCACCACCTGCTCTACATCCTGCTCCATCACCTCGTCCTTTACATCCTCCTCCACAGGTGTTCCATTTTGTCTTTTTGAGCAACTGGTCTCGCTATGGGGCTGCCATCTCTGGGTCGCTCTGTCGAGCAAAGAGAGAAGGGAAAGTACAGCCGATTCAGGTTCTCGGCGGTTTGGAGCAGGATGTTCTTTCTCTATATTCTATGCTTTTATTTTCTCCTCATTGTCCCGGCAAGGTTCTGGCTTTCAGTTGTCTGAGCAGGCCTGCTCCACCAGCTCTGTGCTCTCATTGTGAGGGATGTTATTTGTCATGTCCTCAGACTTCAGAGGTTCTCTCCCCTCCTGTTCGTGGAGAAGTTTCTTCATCTCTTCCTGTAACTGCAGTAGTTTGTTCTGATTCTCGGAGGCCTCAGCTGCAGCTTGTGTTCACGTCTGTTGCCGTTTCAGGACAAAAACTGAGCTCCAGGTTTTCTCTCCTCAGATCCTCCACCTGTTTATCTCCTTCTTGCAGCTGAGACACCTGCACGCCTCGGCATTACACGCCTTGCTTTTTGCAGTGTCTCCTGCTCGCTTTGACTGCCTCAAACACACAGTACTCTGTTGTTTGAACCTCTCGCAAAAAGCTTCATCGTAAGTGATGAACATTTTTCTCAGTTTCTCCAGTTCGTCGGTGAACTTCTCCTCACGCTCGCTTGCCCTCAGTTTTTCTTGGGCTCGTATGATTGTTCATGCTGCAGATCACGCCTCAGCTGCTCAATTTTCTGCAGCAGCACATGATCAGCTGCTTCGTCCTGATGGCGTTGCCCACACGCGTTTTCCCTGTTTCGTGGCATGACACTTGTCTCAATGTCCTTCATCAAACAGTGTAAACAGTGTAAACTATGAGTAAGAGTTCCTTGCCTTAGCTTCGTCCTTATTTATAGACTTCACGGTAACATCAAAGTTAAAGTTACTTTGATGACATCACATTCCATTGACGACAGCCCGCAAATGCCCCAGTGATCCAACTGATGATGCCATCGCATTCTGTTGATGATGTCATGCAGTACCCTCAGGTGGATCAGTGTGATGATGTCATCGCATTCCACTGAAGATGTCACATGACAGGTAGTGACCTTGGTTCCCCTGTTGTTTTTTCACTTAATGGTGCGACATTATCTCATGATGATATGTGATTATCCAATCAGCTCGGCTTTGCTCACCTCTGTCATTTCTTGATTGGCTCAGTTGACTGAATGTTCAACAGGATATATATGCAATTGATCGAGCTAATCATGATTGTTAAGAGCGCCGCCTGTTGACCAATTTTGCAAACTATGTCTAATGTTGCACTGGTAAACCTGCATTATTTTGAATTGCTAAACGGGTCTGGCGGGCGGTGAGTATTCTTCTCGGTAGACAGACGCCTCTTAAGTTCTCTACAGAGCAGTGGACAGAGGGACTGCAGGAGGAACCACAACACCTGATCGTGACCACCAGCAGCGGCCCATGCCAGAGTTCAGATCCTCCTCTTTCTCCTCCTGAGGCGCATGCAAGGTACATTCATTCAAGTAAGTGAAGTGCATTAAATTATTAAATTATTGTGCTACTTTACTGGAGTATTTCATATTTAAGCTACTTTCTGCTTCAACATTTCACCTTAAAAACCACTGTTTCTCCCACGCTGTCGGCCGCACACGGGACGTCCTGGAGGGGCGCAAGCCGAGTTGTTGCTAACGTTTGCTCAGCTTGTTTCTCTGATAACTTCAGATCCAGACGTCCCACCCACCGAAATCCTTCATCTGCTTCAGATACAGAGTTAAAAACAAGTAGCGGTTGAAAAGAGGAGTACAGAAATGTGTCTACAGCTGGATCCAGAGTCAGTTTATCAAGCTGCTGCTGACACACAGAAACCAAGTCTGCCAGCTGATCCCAGAGTTGTTTATCAAGCTGCTGACACACAGAAATGTGTCTGACAGCTGATCCAGAGTCAGTTTATATCGTTGCTGCTGACACACAGAAATGTGTCTACAGCTGATCCAGAGTCGTTTATTGCTGCTGCTGACACACAGAAATGTGTCTTACAGCGATCCAGAGTCAGTTTATCAAGCTGCTGACACATGCAGAAATGCGTCTGACAGCTGATCCAGGAGTCAGTTTATCAAGCTGCTGCTGAATAATACAGAAATGTGTCTGCCAGCTGATCCAGAGTCATTTATTTGTTGCTGCTGACACACAGAAATGTGTCTTACAGCTGATCCAGAGTCAGTTTATCAAGCTGCTGGACACACAGAAATGTCTTTACAGCTGGATCCAGGAGTCAAGTTTATCGTTGCTGACACACAGAATGTGTCTACAGCTGATCCAGAGTCAGTTTATCGCTGCTGACACATTGCAAAATGTGTCTGACAGCTGATCCAGAGTCAGTTTATCGTTGCTGCTGACACATGGAAATGCAAGTCTTGCTGTGCTGATCCAGAGTCAGTTTATCAAGCTGCTGACACACAGAAATGTGTCTGCTGATCCAGAGTCAGTTTATCAAGCTGCTGACACACAGAAATGTGTCTGACAGCTGATCCAGAGTCAGTTTATCAAGCTGCTGCTGACACACAGAAATGTGTCTTACAGCTGATCCAGAGTCAGTTTATCAAGCTGCTGACACACAGAAATGTGTCTTACAGCTGATCCAGAGTCAGTTTATGAAGCTGAAGGGGCAAACACTGATGTGACTTCTAGATTCTGTAACGGGAACACACAGACACACACACACAGATACAGTCAACAGTAAACCACATCCAGAGCTCTGGCTCTGCTGTCTAACTGACGGCAGCTGTGTTCGTTAACCCCTCGTCGCTCAAACATTACCACATGGCTAACCGCATGTACACACACACACACACACACACACACACGTATACAGAGCAAGCCCTGTAACACCCGTTGTGTCTCGTTAACTGCTCAGATTATCAGTGTGAGGCAACGCATGTGGTCAAAGCGGCTCACACATTTCTCAGCACCATAAGGCTGCACACACACACACACACACACACACACGCACGCACACACACACACACACACGCACACACGCTTCTAATAGTTCCCCTGCTTCATGTCAATGGCAAACACATTCACACAGGGTATAAGGACACAGTGTACAAGGTTGTGCGTGTGTGTGTGTGTGTGTTTGTTTTTATGTCTGCCATCAGGGTTTGTCAGTGTGTCAGCGCACCAGACCACCCCTGAAACACACACACACACACACACACACACACACACACACACACACGCTCCTTTCTTCTCACGCAAACACATAAAGGGTAAAGAGAGCGATACACAAGCAACAGTGCGTGTGTGTGTGTGTGTGTGTGTGTTCACAGTCACACGTGTCTCCTGTCAACACGTCTGCAGACCAAACACACGGTGACATAATTACTACAGGAAGAGAAACAGGGTCGACAGAGGTGTGTGTGTGTGTCTGTGTGTGTGTGTGTGTGTGTGTGTGTGTGTCTGTGTGTGTGTGTGTGTGTGTGTGTGTGCAGAGATCAGTCACATTTAACAACAGCGCTGCTTTGCCGTGTTTGATCTCCCAGAATGCAATGCTCAACACTCTTCATCAGCTCCATATTAACTCAGTTTGCTGCAGGTGAGGCCGACACCTGAGCCTCTGAGTCTCCTCCTCCTCTGCCCACGGTCAGGAACCTTCCACCGGAGCCACGCAGCACTGATCGGACCTGTTGTTAATGGGGTCGGCGTGGAAAACAAAGCAGGAACAATGGCGGCGGAAAAGGGGAACGGTCCGGCGGCGTGCTGCAGTAACTGTGTTGGTCTGTGTTGTACACACAGAGGGCAGGAATTCCAGAGGGACTTACTGTTTGTCATGGTAATGACTGCGTTAGATATGGCTGGACGGCTGCGTCTGTAAAAACACTTTCTCAGGCCGCCGCCGCCACCGCCGCCGCCGCCGCCACCGCTCTTCAAGTTTAAAACCACAATATGTTTTTACTGTGTCTCCATCACGACACTCGTTGCTTTGCACTTCAAAGCTTTTTTAACACCAGCAGCATTTTTATGCATTATTATATTTATTTGTTGTCACGGTAACGAGAATAAACATGTTAACGCTGCAAAACGCTGCAGGTTTCTCAGGTTTACGCAACAAAACAACATGTTTAGAGCTAATACATCATAGTTTCAGTTAACGTTTGAATTTTGGTTTCACACGAGCCAAAAACATTTTCTAACAGATGACATTCAGATATTCAACGACAAACTGTTTTAGAAAACACTCAAAAAGCAAAAATATGCTGTGCTGTGTTGCGAGAAGATGCTAAATGACTTGATTTCTAACAGATTTGTTTGTAAATGTAAAAACCGCATCGTCGGCGGCGGCTGTCGGTCCGATCTTCATCAGCAGCTTCTCTTTGAAACCACATCAGACGCAGTTTGGACTCACAGCAGCCGAACGGAGCCGGACAATGAGCCAGTGTTCAGAGACGTAGAGGGACGGTGACTTCTCGCCCCCTGACCTCGTGTTAAACCGCTCCAGAGCCCAAAGATTCCTCGAATACCGGAGCAACGTCTGCACAACGCTCTGAGGGAGCAGCTCGAAGCTCCTTCTGCCTGATGTGGACGAGCAGCACCTCCACCGAGGAGGACCAGCAGCTCCTGGGGCACCACAGAGACCCACCTGACACCGCCCGGTGGACCACATGGCTGCACGGACAGCGGCGCCTCAGGAAGCCATGAAGGACACAACACACACCAGACACAGGACAGATCACGCAGCAGCAGACGGAGGAACAGCTTCCACCCCCCAGGCCATGAGACGACTGACCACACACACACACACACACACACACACACACACTTCCAGGCGCGGCGCTTCATGTGATGTAGCTGTGTAATCTGATGTCCTGGCTGGTGCAGGTGTGGCGTCCATGTTCACCAGCAGCTCATTCACAAGATGCTTTGTCTTCAGTGTGTGTGACCGCACACGTTTTCAGTGTCTGATGGATTTACACACCTGTTGCATGACGATGCTGATGGCACTGACTCCATGTTTTCACTTTCTGCCTGTTTTGTTGTTTACCGTGTTGTTTACAGCTGTTTGTGACGTTATCGAACTTATTAAACTCTCGTTGTAACTGGAAAACAAAAGAGCGTCAGCCGCTAAACAGCTGAGGGTTGTTCGGGACGTGCGCACACACACCTATACACACACACACACACACACACACACACACCACTGTTAAAATAACACAGCAGCAGCTGCAGAGGAGACTGGTCTCATTTAGCACCAAACAACACCTCTTAGACTCACACCCAGACCCAGTGTGTGTGTGTGTGTGTGTGTGTGTGTGTGTTACTTCACACTGTATCAGAAGGCCGGGGCTGTCTGGAGTGAACAAGGTCCAGTCTGTCTCACACACACACAGACAGACAGACACACACCTTAGCAGCCACCAGTTGTGGCAGTTGACAGGTTGGCATTGGAAGTGCGTGTGCATGCATGCGTCAGCCTCCCTGCGTCAGTGTGCGTCGTATTTCAGGCCTTCGTTTAAACATCGGAACGCGTTTCACTTCAAACAGCTTCCGAAACAAACGACCACGTGTTGAATGCGCCGCCAGCCGCTCCAACACGGAGAGTAATCTTGTCATTGTTGTGTCGGGATGAAGCGGATTCTGCAGACTCCCTCTCCGCCTGTTTTTAAGGCGATTTCCATGCAACGTGATAAAATAATGTATGGATTATGTTCCCGGGACTCGATGAAAGGAAGTCTTTATTAACCAGATGCCCCGGGGGCTCGCTGGTCACTCTGCTGTTGCATCATGGTGAGCAGCTGGCACCAAATGGCCCGTGTGTGTGTGTGTGTGACACGTTGCCAGATTCCAGGAAACAGGAAACTGACTGGCGGGAAAATGACAGCAGCGGGGGGTCCGGCCTTTTGTCAAAACATAATCCAGTGGACGCTCTTAACACTCTGTTCGCCCACATCCCCCCCCCCCAAACACACACACACACCCACACACACACACACACACACACACACACACTCTTGTGGTGTTTTTCCAGGAAGCTGAGCCGCCTCGCTCCTCAAGAGGGAACTGAAGAGGAGAAGTCAGGGATTCCTTGCTGCTGGCGAAACAGAGACTGGGATGAAACAGGGCTCCGTGTGTGTGTGTGTGTGTGTGCGTGTGTGTGTGTGCATGTGTGTGTGTGTGCGTGTGTGTGTGTGTGTGTGTGTGCATGCACAGAGTGGGGGTCGGGTCCAGTTGGTCAATTGAATCGGACTTAAGGAGCCATACGGCCAGATGGAGGATCAGAGGGAGAGAGAAAGGGGACCTGGTGACCACGACTGTGCAGAGAGAGCGATGGGAGCAGGACGTCCTCTGTATCTCACACGTCTAAACGTCTGTCGTCCGTTTGTCCAAAACACCCTGACTTTCACATTATTTGACCTGCTTTGAGGCGTTCTTCTCTTATTTCCTGTTTATGTTGCAGGAGTTCCTCGTTCTACTTCCTGTTTTCTGTGTTTTTCCCGCCAGTTTCCATCCTCACCTGTCTGCTTTGGTTTGCCCCGCCCATCCCCGCACCTGCATCTCATTGCACCGTCACCCACCCTCCCTTATATAAACCAGCTCGCCGCCTCTGCGCTCGTTTGCCGTGTTGCTCTGTGAATGCTGCTGCAAACAGGGCAGCAGCAAAGCTCCAGGGGAGCCTGACGCAGGGTGAAAGTCGGTTTGCTCCAGCAGAAAGACACGCACCGTGTTCAAACTCACAACCAGAACAACACCAAGTGTCCTGCAAAACCTGCACTTTCCTCCACAGGTGACAGACACTTCGAGCAGTCATGTCAGCCACGCGTGGTTTGAAACTGGCCCAGCGCTGAGGCAGCCTTATCGGGGAGGGTTGCAGAGGTACAGTCAGAGGAGAGGAAGCCGGTTTGATGCGTGGAACGAGGCCAAAGACAAAGTGAAATATCCTCCCTGGGCAGCTTGTCGTGACACGGCTGTTTGTGCAGCCTCACCGGAGTCAGGTCCCCGGTTGGTGATTTATCCACCTCGGTGTAACAGTCGCCAACGTCCCGGGGTCACCATTCATCTCTCAGCTTCAACGACACGCTCGTTTCTCAACCGTGGTCGCCATTAATCTCTGTAACGTTTCACTTTAATCGGCCGTTTAAAGCTGTTTGGCCGCTATCAGGGCTGGAAGTATTCTGTGGCAGCTCAGGAGAGAGGAGCCATAAATCACCTGACGTGGAAAAGCAGATGTGTGCTTGTGAGTTTCGTTGGCAGTGAGAGAGTTCGCACAGCGCTGAGGGTTTTATTCTCAGAGAGCAAAGTCTCCTCACGCAGAGTGAACCTAATCTATCAGGACAGACAGGCTCTGCAATCATTTTACTGCGAATTTAGCTTCAAAATGAACTTTCAGGAGTCGGCGCCTTCCTCACCTGTTGATTGGTTCGCTGTATTTCATGTATTCTTTGTATTTTAAGACAAAGAAGGGCACCAGAAACACGACTAATCAAAGGTTTAATATGCTGCATGCTGATCTGCTACACTGCCGGTTGTTGCTACAGGACTGTTCCGGTCACTCCTGCGTTTAAAAGCCTCTAATCTGAGACTTTTGAAAAGCTCCTGTTTTCATCCACAAACTGCAAAAACACTACAGCTAGGCCAGCACACCCACATACCAGCAACAGACAACACCCCCGTGCGTCGCTCCAATGTGTGCAGGATATATCTGCTTTGTGCAAAATCTGTATTTAGCATCATGCACGATGCTAAACGCCACGCTCCCATCTTACTTTCTGTTCTTTTCCAGTGTGTTCATGGTGTCGGCCGTGATGTTGAATCCCATGCACCAGGATAAAAACAGGCAATCACGTCTACAGGCGGCGTGAAAGGAGTTAACTTCTGATTTTGCAGGGGTCTACCTGCAGATGCTCGCTAATGTTGGTGGAAAAAGAAGTGAATAGGTTTGCTGGATCATCTGAAACCCACTCCAAGGGCATCTTAACCTGCCTATTTGACGATTTGCACACAGCCTCATTGCATTAGTGTTGATAAAAGATGAGGAGGAGGAGATAAAGATGGAGGACAGATGATTCCCTCCACAACAAACAGGCACAGCAGGTCCCAACAATAGACTCTGCAAACAGGCGACTTGACCATTCAGATCCACCCTGAAATGGAAATGACCTGAAAGAGGCAGCATCCATGACAAAGGGCGAGCCGGGAGGAGGCGAGGATGAATATTAACAGCACGGATTGTTTTTATTTAGGAAGTAAACAGCTCAGCGGCCTCATGTGGACCTGAAACGCTCTGTGTGCGAGGACGAGCTCGGAGCGATCAAAGAGCAGATCTGAAGAACAATGTCCCGTTTGCTCGCTGACGTCCAAACAACTTTACTCCTCACAGCCGAGTCTGCAAAGGCTGTTCTGTCCTGTTAGCAATGCATGAACGCAGAGAGTGCTCTGTTATTTCAAGCATCCACAGATCCACTGAGGAAACACAAGGGAACGGCAATGAGGAGCAGTGACAAGGTCAGAACCAGAAATCAGTCCAACACAAACGAATCCAAAGAGGGAGCAGGCAACACCAGGAGATGGATTGGACAGAAGGAACATGGACAATAGGAGGAGGCTCTTCACAATAAAACAGGAAGTAACCAAAACGGATGCACAAACACTCAAGAGACAAACAGCTTGTTTTAAGTTCTTTATGATGCTGCTGGAGCTTTAATCTCCAGTGTAATCTCGTGTGCATCTGTGTTGCAACGTTTCGCTCTAATCGCACTGACGAAGCAGTCTTACTCAACTACTCAAGAGCCAAAACAACAAACGGCACCGCGGCGACAACTTCAGGGTCACTTCATCTCACCACGGCCGAGCCACGTGAGTCCGAGGCCGAGCGCTCGTCCTTCACTAAGCCCCGGAGGACAGTTGGGTGAGACCCTGTGTGCTGGTGTCCACAACGCGCTCTGTATATGGGAACATATGGAGGAGCCGGTGGACAATGGAGCTCTTGTCATGCTGGCCTCAACAAAGAGGCCAAGACGGGCTCAGACAGGGGGCCGACGAGCATGCTGGGCTGAGAGTGTGTGTGTGAGACAGTGTGTGTGTGTGAGACAGTGTGTGTGTGTGAGACAGTGTGTGTGTGTGTGCTTGTGGTTTAGAGATTGTGTGTATGTGACACAGAAAACAGGAATTAAGCAGCTATTATTTCTCTGACTTCGTTAACTTCCTGCACAGGCTTTGCAACAGAACATGACACGTCCGTCTCATTCTGATGCTTTAAACGATAAAATCATTGGCCCCTGCCTTCGCCCAGCTCACATTAACAGATTCAACCCAAACTGCACATTCTGAGTTTTCAGATCATGTGTCAGCTCTCTGTCTGAGTTTAACTGCAATATTCGGTGTTTCAGTCACAGTGACAGACGTCACAGCGAGCCATTAAACTGAGCAACGATCCAGCAGCGTGTCGCCGCGCTGTATCCGCCCCTGCAAACCCGCTCCTCCCTCGTCTCCACCCAAACCACTGCTAACCGACACAGCGAGTGACGTTTCCCAGGCCGCGGTGAAATAAAGCCACCGCTGCGCTGTGACAACCTGAAAACAGGCTCCAGACGTTTCACCCGTCGCTGCTCGGAGGCTTTGTCTCTGCACAGTCACAGGGCAGGAAGCTGGTTTCATAGTTTTATTCAGTGACGCTGGAGAAAGTCCACATGCAAAACCTGCTGCTGCATGAAATCTGGCACGAGCTCGAGTCCTTATACACTGTGTTTGGAGAACTGACCCCCGACATGGATTTGTTTTCTTATTCTGAGACATAACGTGTATATAACACATGTGAATCATTGGTTTTGTTCATTTTAAACTGAGTTTTGTCACAGTCACAGTGTGTGACACAGGGTCACTGACCTTTGTGAAGCCGATCGTTTCTCTGGTCACGTGTCGTGTTTCTGTGGTTCAGCCACAATAACACGTGTCGAGCATCAAACAGGATGAGACGAGAAAAATAAACAGTGTCGGCGTGAAAACGCAGATTTCCCTGGTTTTGAGCTTGAACTTCAAAATTACACATGAAAGCAGCCACATGCTCTCACACACACACACACACACACACACACCACAGCCACAGACAGTTGCTGTAGTTACGTAAGAACAGATTCAGTTGCTGTGTCACTGCAGCATGAAGGGAGGGGGGGTTAGTGTCTGATCGATCAATAACATGAAAGAACATGAAGAGGAAGAAAGAAGGAAAGGAGAGAAGGAAACAGAGGAGGAGAGGAAGAAGGAAAGAAGGGGAGAGCAAAGGAAAGAAGAGGAAGAAGGAGAGAGCAGGAAAGATGGAAAGGAAGGAGGAAGAAGAAAAGAAGGAGAGGAAGAAGGAAAGGAGAAAGAAAGAAGGAAAGGAGGACAGAAGGAAATAAGGAAGGAAAGAAGGAGAGAAGGAGAGAGTGGGAAAGGAGAGGAAGGAGATAAAGAAGGTGAGAGGGAAGGAGAGGAGGACAGAAGGAGAGGAGGGTGTTGAAGAGTCAGGAAAGAAAAGAGAGAGAGAGACGTAACGACAGTCGGTCTGTTACCAAACCAACCGACCACAGGGAGGAAACCACACTGGATTACAGTTAGTTAACTCTGAACACACACACACACACACACACACACACACACACAGTAACGTATCAGTGAGGCGTTGTGATAAGAAGTGTTTTACAGTTTGCCTCTGCAGCCTCTCCACAGCGAACTGTCACTCTGCTTCTTGCGGCCGCAGACGATTCGAAAAACAAAGTCGTCTGCCAGAATCAACAGAACCAGCTCCGATCGGCCGCCGCCACGAACACCAGCGTCTGTCGAGACTCCGACGAGCCGTGAAACTGTAAAATAAGTTGAAAATCACATTTCAGATGTGAAGGCGCTGCCTCAGGATCAGCAGCTGAGGCCCACACACCATAAACAGCGCAGTGTTTACACTTCCTGCGTGCAGCTCCTGGACTCTTTGATGAGCTCAACACCTCAGACCGCAACATTAGCACCGTCTGAAACATCCCTGCAGCGTCATCAGAGGCACAAAGCATCCGCTGTGTTGTCTGAAATGCATCTTTGCTTTGTGTCAGCTGGTACAATACACAACGACAGGTTCAAACAGTTTCAGGCAGAGTTGGAGCCCAAACATGTCGCAGATCTGATGCAAATGAGCTCCAGTGCGTGGATTTTCATTCCTCTGCACAGACAAAATGCTCTTAATGCATCGAATTCAATTATGTCAACACTGGTACGAGTACCGATACTTGAAACCCAGCACCAAACGGGACCACGTTCATCAGAACTTTGCTGTTTTTGTAACAAAACTGTGATTTTAGCTATAAAAATGAGTCCAATCGCCTCATTTACATCCCTGTTTTACTGACTACACGACAAAAAACCCTACGTCCTCCAACCGGTCGCTGTCGGCCACCAGAGGTCCAGTGTTAGCTAAAAATGCTAAGCTAACGTCAACAAAGGCAGCGGGAAAAACATTTATACATAAAGTTGTCGATGCCTCTGTGAGAGTGTCGTCATCTGCGCATGTTTGCTAGCATGCTAACGTTTGCTGCAGCTGCTGTGGGGGACTTTCAGGCGACCACGGTCCAGGCTTCAGGTTTCAGCTGTGTTTCCTCTGTGACTAAGTGTTTCCTCGGGTGAGATGTTACTTACTTTTGCACTTCACATCACGAGTGTCGGTGTTCTGCATCCAGCTTTACAAGCTCAGCCACAGTTGTGACCACTTTCTGCTCAGCTTTGCCCTGACTTCCACCAGCTGCACGAGGAACACGGCCTCTCTGCGCTCTGCGTCACCCAGACTGTGTTACTGTGGTCGAATAGCAGTCACTACGGGCACAATCCTGCAACGGTAAAGGCCTGAAAACCTTCTGGAGAGGCTCGAAATGGAGATATAGATGCTCATCTGCTTAAGTTTGTGAGAGAACAAAGCAGCTTTGAGCCCATAAATAGATTTCTGCATGTGCACCTGCATCTTTAAAAGGTCGTTGAGGACGATGTGGTCTTCATCTAAGAAATCCCCGACCTTAGCAGGCCTTTGACACGTAAATGTACACAATAATCACTCTACGCTTGTGCTTCAGCGTCTCTCTGGTCCAGAACAGTCGAGTTTTGCTGCTGCCAGAGCTACAAGACTCATCTGTTGTGGTTGAACCGAAGTGGACAACCCCAAGTTGACCCGTTCAGACCAACGGCCATCTTTGTTTACGCCCCATGATCTTGTGAAAGATGCACTAATGGGTAACAATCAACACTTGACACCTCAGTAAGCCGCCACACCTCACTCGCTCCTGAATTTGCATTTCAAATCAACGGCAAGCTTTGAAACGACGATGAACCATCAGCTGAGGGAGTGGCGGCATCACCCGGCGACCCACAAGTCGGGACTCGTTCAGAAAAAGCGACGCCACGATCATAAAATGTGACCAGAGAGCAACAACAGACCTGTGTGTGTGGTTGGAGGGTGAGCACGCTGGCTACTGTAGTCAACATCTTGTCAGTTAGCAGTGACAATAGGATTAATGATGGAGCAGCACTCTGCCTCATGGGAATTTGGCTCCTCCACAGAGCCGACATTGTCTTTGTTTCAGCCGCTGACATCATTTCTGCCTCCGGGGCATCTCTGACTCTGAGAGATGTTCAGAAACTAAAACTCTGCTGCACTAAAGCCGGGCGGGGTCCACCGGACCGTCATGCATCATCCATTTACACCTGTGGGCATTTTGGGGCGTCCGGTCTGCATTAGATTACAGTTTGGTGCAGCCAAATCCAGTAAAAAGCATCGTTTCCACTGTGCAGCTGCTGTGAAACCAGGTCATCTGCAGAAAACAGTGATTTATTAAACTGTTTTCATACTGAATTTAGCTAAAGTCTGTCAGCAAATCAACGTAAAATACAAAAAATAATGGTCTATTTGACATAATGTTACAGACGCTTAGTCTGTGACATCCCATATTGTGTGTAATTGATGTATTCCCGGACATAATGTGGTAAAATTAAACTTTTCCTTTAAATAAAAACTGATTAAAGTGCAAAATCCCTCAAAAATAGCTTCCTCTCTGCTGGAAATATGTGCTGCACGTTATAATAAACCCTGCTGAAGTCAGTCAACACAGAAAATAACAGTATTTAAATTAAATATTGGAGAAAATACGTTAAAAGTTTAATTAGTTATAGGAGTTTTTCCACAAACTGTTGAATGCAGCTGCAAACATCTGCAGGAATGCATCGAACGCAGAATTAGAGTTGTGGTTTGTACACATGCTCGTGTCAGATTCATACCTTTTAAGTGCTTTGCTGCATTGTCACCGCGCTAACGACAGTAAATGTGTTTGCGACACTTGTAATTATCTCCTCAGCCGTGGACAGAGTGAGGGCACGGCAGAGAAGAAGAAGAATGCATCTTTAAGGATTTTGCTAATGAATGGGTGGAAAAGTAGCTTCATTCAGCCCCCTCCCCTCCCCTCTCTGCCCACCCTGCCCCCCAGCACACCATTACAATGCAGGACCCCCTTCCCCCAAAACCTCCTCCAGCCCCGTCCCAAACACACACACATTAACACACATTAACACACACACTCTTTGCCCTGCCCCCTGAGGGACCCAGGCAGGGGGTGGGTGTGAGTGGGTGGGTTTCCCCAACTATTTAAGCAGATTCCAACAGATGGTCGAGGAACTTTCCTCCCCGGGGTCACGTTGCTCACTCTCACAGCCTCCTCAGCAGCGGACCTGACTACTTCTCCCCTTCACTGACCCCAGAAAACTCTGCTTTAGCTCCTGGGAGCAGCAGTTTCTCCTCACAAACCGTATGAAACTTTAAACCAACAGCCGGCTGAAGTCTCCGAGGTTTCCCCGGACCCAGCACTGTTTCTCAGTCGCCTCAGCTCCCAAGAGAACCACCCTCTCCTCTGTCTCCCCGGACCTGTCCTCCTCAGCCGTCCTCCGCTGTGGGACCAGACATCCAGCTCCTTCATTCGGCGAGGACGGTGGAGCAAATGATGCCCTCCGACTTTCTCACGCCTTTCCTGGAACTGGATGAGGAGTTCTGCAAGGTGAGCGCAACCAACGACGAATAAAGTTTCAATCTTTTAAGGTTTGGCGTCTTTGGACTCTGCGCTGTGCAACACTGGAGTGAAGTACTGACAGTACTTCATAGGGAAAGAGTAAAAAGTGTTTTTCTTTGGATGCATCCTAAATTCATGGAGTTATATGGCCTCTGCAGTGTTCAGTGATTCATTACAGAGTTTTGAAAGTTATATCTCTACAGTAACTTTTGGTTCAGAGCTCAAAAGTCCTGCTCGAAACTTAATTCTTGTAAAAATGTCTGATCACCTATTGAACTCAGAAGAAAAACTGAAATTTAGGGGTTTGTTTAAATAAAAAGCTTCAAAAAAGCGTAGCTTAAAATAGATTTTCAATAGATTATTGCACTGAAAGCTTCTTTTTAAAGGTCGTAAAGTATTTTGTGCATATAAAAGTCAAAATTGGATTTTGGGCGTCCACCGTGTAAGAATCCAGTTTAGAGATCTATTGCTTTTCAAAGTTTCGGTTTTGTTCTGAAGACAAACATGGAATACGACCTAGTTTAGCACATTTTGAAGGTAAAACTCAAGATTACAGCTCCTCAGCATTAATTTATCAGCTTTGTTGCTCTGGCTGCAGCTTTAAATCCTCCTTTCAGCTCGACCTGGCCCTGCCGGTCCCGCTCCAGCGCTCCAGGAATGCACACAGCTCACGTCTTTTCTTCTCCTCTCTCCTTTTGTGTGACAGAATTTCCGTGGCCTGGAGGCGACAGATGGCTCGCCCGCCGGCTCGCAGCAGCGGCAGCAGCACAGTCTGAGAGTCCTGGGCTTCCAGCGACGTCATTCCCTCTGCCCCGTCACCCTCCCCAACTCCAAGTTCAACAGCGGCAGCAGCTCTGAGGTGACCGACTCAGGCTGCTGGGGGCTCAACATGGCCTCCACCCCTCAGTGGAGCAGGGAGGGCCAGCTTCCCCGCTCCTCGCTCAGCCACATCCCCTTCAGAGTCGACCGCTCAGTCAGCATGATCGAGGGTAACGTCAGCAGCCTGGGAGGCGGCGAGGACAAAGCAAACGTGCCCCCGCCACTGCTGCTCCCTCCACCGGGCCTGTGCATCAGCAACACCTCGCTCTCCTCCGCCACCTCCCCCTCTGCCTCCAGACCCCCGGCGCCTTTGCCTCACATCTCCACCCGCTACAAGACCGAACTCTGTCGCACATACGAGGAAAGCGGGACCTGCAAGTACGGCACCAAGTGCCAGTTTGCCCACGGCCTGGACGAGCTGCGAGGCCTCAGCAGGCACCCCAAGTACAAGACGGAGCCGTGCCGCACCTTCCACACGATTGGCTTCTGCCCGTACGGCGCCCGCTGCCACTTCATCCACAACGCCGATGAGCTCCACGCCGGCAACGCCGCCGTGCCTCCTCAGAAGCAGAAGCTGAGGCCTCCCCTGCTGCGCCACAGCCTCAGCTTTGCAGGCTTCTCCTCCTCCCCTCAGACTTTCCAGCCGGTCGAGGAGTCGCAGCCTTCTTCCCTCCTCTTCACCCGAGCCTCCTCTGTCTCCCCGTCTCCTTCCTCCACAGGGAGCCCGGAGCTCCTGTCCCCTCTCTTCCCTGAGCCGGGGGCGCTGAAGCATTGCCCCTACGCCTTCTCTGGCATCACCGACCTGGCAGGAGACAGCGGGGACTCCCTGCGCTTCTACGCCGTGACCGATTCAGCCAGCACCCGGTGTCCCACCTCCATAAGCCCAAACGTCCCGTACCACCTGCCCCAGCAGCTGCCATCCACCTTCAGCGCCCCACCTGGCCTCCAGCGCTGCTCCTCGGCCGACTCCCTCTCAGAGGAAGGCTACACCTCCTCCTGCTCCATCAGCTCTTCCTCCAGCGGCACAGAGTCACCGAGCTTCGAAGGCCGACGCCTGCCCATCTTCAGCCGCCTGTCTGTGTCGGACGAGTAGGGGAGGGTTTTACCGCGGGGCTGAATTTAATCAGGGGCAGAGGGTCCAAATGTTTAACTCTGTGACCAAAGTCTGATGTTTGCTTTTCTGTTTCCAGTCAAAACACAAAACTTCTGCATGCAACCTCACACAACATCAGAAACTCTATAATTACTGAAATTTGGCGTTTTAAAGCTCAGACACGAGTCACCGAGGGTTAAAACATGGGCTCCTCGGTTCCTCCTTGAACCCAGCCGGGTAAACGTACCTAACTTTTGTGCATATTGCATTTCTCATCCAAGCAGTTGTAGCGCTGCTCAGTGTTCGTCCAGTTTTAGCCGACTCCTCTTTGTTTTTTATGTTTTATTGTTTGTAAGGTTGTTTGTTTTCTGTGCCACTGTTACTGCTGTATACTGTTGTATACCCGTTTTGTTAGCGAGAACCTTGGAGTGGGTGCTTCACTCAGCCGTTCCTGCTCAGTGGGGAGTTCTGTGTGAGAACTTCCCGGGTTTTCCAGGATTTTTAGGATTGGTGCTGTTCGCCGTACGTTCGACCGGTGTGTGCGTTCCACTATTTAAAACACAACAATGTCGTTTTTGTTGCTTCTGACAAACCGGTTCAGCGATTGCCGGCCTGCAGCACTTCTCCAGTCGTATTCCGGTCCAACCTCTTGTCCATGAGGGTTCTTTAACTGCTCGCTGTCGCTAATTGATTGATTGATTGGTTGCATGGCTGTGGCCACCTGATTGTATTTGCCAGCCAGTTTGGCATAGACTCGCCTTAGCAGCAACAACAAGAACGATAATAGCACAAGTGTAGGCAACCCATTGACTCTCTAGTTACCAAAGTTGATGTTAGCATCCCCCTAACCTTCTAGTACTGTTAACACCTAGCCTAGCCTTTAGCATTGACCGCTAAAACACAGTGTTATGATTATTATTAATATTATTATTATAGCTTAACACTTTTCTAGACTTATTTATTGCTTTTGTTGTTTCCGTCAGTTTGATTCGCGACTGTGTTTATGCATTTTCTTTTGAAATTATGCTTTACTTATGCATCCACGATGTCCGTCTGCTGGTTTAACGCCATCCGGTAGCTTTAAGAAGGCGGGTGGAGAGGAGAGAGAGAGGTGGAGGAGGATTAAACACTTTGGCATTCTACATGTATGTTGCCTTATTGGCTAAAAGGCCTGGCAGGAATCAGGACTCGCTGGAGTTTCACGCCAAAAGCAGCTCAGGACGTCAGTCAGCTTGGTCTGCAGCACTACTTCCTGCTGTTGGCGTGAGCGCACAGCGAGTCTACTCTCCTCTCCATCCGGCCTTGCTCCTCCGACTGTAAAAACCCCTTTTTCCCCCACAGGTTCATGGCCACAGTGCGAGTTTGAAGGCAACACAAACATCAAAACAAAGTGTTGTTGTTGTCAATAAGCGACTGATCTGACTGTCCGGACTGCTGTACTGCTGCACTGTGGTCTCGTTGTGTGTTGTCTTCTTCTTCCTCTGCTGTGACGGTGAAAAGATGACCTTTTGTTGTTTAAAGCTGATTTTTTTTGTTGTTGTTGTTGTTTATCTATCAGAGTTGCCTTGATGACAATGTGTTTGTAGGTCGAGGTCTGTTGCACGCTAGCTCGCTAGCTAACCCTCTCAGCGGCAGCTGAAATCAAGCGAGTTCAAGTGGAAGCCAGGCGAGACCTTTTTTGCTTTGTTTGTTTTTTTGCCGTGAAGTCGACTCAGCCGGCCGCTGAGTCCACGGGCTCTCGCTGCTCGCCGTTAGCTCGACCTGACAGCGAGCTGTTTCTGTAACTTTTGTTAATTTAAAAGTCTTATTTATTTTGTTTTTCAAAGCAAAACCTATATTGTGTTGGTTTTTTTACATAATTTAAGTGCATTTATTGTTTACATTCCATGGGTTATGTTGATATCCTAGCTCTTTATCTTAATATATTTGTCCATCTTTTATTTCAAAATAAAAGTCTTTGGAAAATAAAAGCACAGCTGTCTTGTTTCTCAACACGATCCTGAATGACTTTGGCAAAATGAAGTGATTTTAAGATGTGTGCAACATAAAGGAGTAACAACAAACAAACAGCTCTGAGCTTTAATTCACATCATCCACACTGTGCTGAGTGTTTCCTGCTGGATCAGGACTCATGAAATGAAAATGATCAGACTCTTATTTGCATTAACTTCCTGCAGAGAGCACGGCTGTCTCTTTATCCCACAGTTATCTATATTATGAATATCTATCCACAACTGAATATCTAGACCATGAGCTGTGCAGACATTAGAGGTGATGTTTTTATCTTATTGTTCTCGCTGCTGGTTGATTTCAGTAGAAACTGCGTGTGTCCTTGGACTCAGCTGCTCAGTTTGCTTTAAATCAACGATCTGTGGTTTGTTTTTTTTGTGTAAAATCAGTAAACGCAAGAAGGAAACTGATAAAACTGAGCAGGAAATTATCACATGCTGGAAAAAACTCAAACGTTCCCACGAGCGTCACTTTAAAACGCTGCTGGTGCGTCTTTTGGGCTCTTTACGATCATCTGTGTCGCCCTGACACACAATAGGAACAAAGATTAACTCTTTCTCTTACTTGCATTCGGGTGGAATCTCCCAGCCCTCCCCTTCTCTGTATGCATGCATGCGTGTGTGTGTTTATGTGTGTGTTGTGTGGGAAGAGGAGTGTTGCAGCTCGTCTGAACAGACCAATTTAGAGTGAGTGACACTGAGGAGAATGTTTGGGCAACAGATGCTCGAACAAAGAGTTTGCGGGACACAATGGGACACAGAGATACTTGTGACTGATTTCCATCTATTCACACAAAGTGGAGCAGAAGTTGACGTCCTCCCCTCTGTGTGTGTGTGTGTGTGTGCGTGTGTTTGTGTGTGTGTGTGTGTGTGTGTGTGTGTGTGTGTGTGCGTGTGTTTGTGTGTGTGTGTGTGTGTGTGTGTAAAGCTACATTTCTACATACCCTACAGTGCATTTAAAACAATACTAATGCAAGATAATAATACTATAATACTAGAAATGCTCTTATTATGACACTTATATGGTATTTTTCAAGCTGATTGTTAGTTTTCCATTTGAGAAACACACCAAAATGAAAGCTTTGCATGTATTGATGAGAATATACCAGTACTTTACTTTATTAATGAGCCTAAATTGGACATGTATGCACAACTTTAATTAGAAAAATGACAGAAAAGAGACGTTACAGCCAGTTTTGATTGCAAATACACAGACACAAGAGGCAGTTGGGGTCCTGTGTGTGTGTGTGTGTGTGTGTGTGTGTGTGTGTGTGTGTGTGTTGGCATTCAGCTGAAGGCAGGCTGAGGATTTCCCCCTGGTGAATGAATAACAGTAGAGTGAAGCAGGAGCAGACTCCCACAACCCCCATGGCTACTTACCATTCAATACCCGTGGTTGTGTGTGCAGGGGTGTGTGTGTGTGTGTGTGAGACCTTAAAAAGGCCAAGGGCCATCCCTGCGCAGCCCCTCGACCCCTCCCTCCCCTCCTGGTCATGCGGGTCCTTTGTGTTTCCCTGCTTTCCCTTTTCAGTCTAACATCTGTATGCTAATGCTGTTCACTGGGAATGGACTGGAATCATCCTGGGAGAGCGGGTGAGGGGCGGCTTCCCTGTGTGTGTGTGTACGAGTGTGTGTGTGTGTGCGTGTGTGTGTGTGTGTGTGTGGACAGAGAAGAGTGAATGAAGTGATTTCGAGACCTCAGCAGCAGGAAAGGGTTTGTGCCCGGCTTAGAGAGAGAGAGAGAGGAGTGAAAAGGAATTATTGATTAACGGATGGCTCAGGAGGGAACGACTGGGTTTAAGGAAGGTGTGTGTGTGTGTGTGTGTGCTTCAACAGTGTTGCAGTTAAAGTTGAGGTGGAAGTTAACACTATATTAAAATACTATGTACGTCCTCACACCGTTAACTAAGTTGATTATCATTGTGAAGACCCAGTAACCATGGCGGCGATGATGCAAAGTTGCATCTTATTCCAGGCCTCACCCTCTTTTCATGAAATCTGATTCTTAGAGCGAGCCAACGCCCGTAAGAAGCATCTCTCAGCTCTGCACAGCGGCGTCTGAGCTCATTTGATGGAAACATGTTGAGCTGCACAGAACTAACTGTTGCTCTCCCAAAGGTGGTTTGTTGGACTGATCCACCAAGTTCCGCTGGGTGTTTCGCCCTCTCCCGTCAGCTGACTGCACTCCTTGCTTGTGCTTGAATGTTTGTTGCTTACAGTCTGTCTGACTGCACCTCCATCTGCTCCCAGTGGGAATCTCCTGCTGCAGCAGAGGAGTAGTAAAAGCGAACACACGCTGAGCTCGTCTCCACTCCGGCCATCAGACAGGGGGAACTTGTTTGTGCAGCTCCCTCTGCTGGTGGCGCAGCAGATGTCAGGATCGGCCTCTGCTTCCACGTTCTCCTCAGATAACTTACATACACATAGTCCACGAGTGTCTGCAGCAAACTGGCTGATTTAAAACCGGCTGAGATCCACATTTTATCACTTGTCCCTACAAATTCTGAGAAAATACACCCAGACAGGTACTGATTCTACATCATTTTCATTATCGGTTCTAACAAAAATGATGATTTTTGACTACCAAAACATCAGCATATCTCAGTCCAGGTAAGTTAAACTGCAACAAAGCCAAGTGAACGAGTCAAAGATCAGTCGAGTCAGAGTATTTTATCTGATACCTCTGATACGAATCAGTCCGGAGATTTTGTGAATGCATATTAAAAATGTACCTGCGCACTCCCATAAACCTGCCTCTGTGGTGTGTTGTTTGAGTAAACGTGTTGCTTTAGTTCAGCAGCAGCTGAGCGGCGTTGGAATAAGACCGGTTTAGTCTTTCACAACAACGTCCATGTTTAAACATTTGACAGGACTTGACATCTGCAAGACGTTTCTTTAAAGCACCTTGAGTCACCATTGGCCGATGAGGAGTGTGACAGACTCTGGATGGAGCGTGTGGTGTAACGTGGTGCTGCGGCCTAGTGGACAGTTTATGAATTACACGAGTCTCTCTTCCTCTTTTCTGTGAGTGTGACACTCTTCTGTGAGCACATGACCACATCTGCTACAGAACAGGTCCCGTAACCGCCTGCTCCCTGACACGCCTCAGTTAAAGATGACGCAAACATGAAACAACACACTTACATACAAGACTCTGCTAAAGATTAAAGCAGCAGCTCACAGCGCTTTGTGGCTTGTGAACAAGAGGACGTGTGGGCCTCCTGACTTGTTTTAGATGTGTGAACTTGATAATGAACTGCTGCTAAAGTCCAAAAGACAAGGTCACACCTGGGCGTCTTTCTAGTTCAGGCCTTTTTCTCCTTTATGTTACTTTCCAACGAACCTGTGAACTTGAACTTACATGAACTGACGACGTGCATCAGCAGCGCCACAGTTCATGAATCCAGAAGGGGAAGTAACTGACTGTTGGTCTGCGAATGGACCCTGTTTCGAGAATAATGGCGACTGCGTAAAAACCAAACTAAAATGCATCTTTTAGGACACAAGCTCAACTTGAACTGCTGAACTCTGTGAAAGCACCCTAATCACTCATCACTGTGTCTAATTTAAGAGACACGGGCAAGCCACTGAATCTGACTGACGGATTGAGGAAGAAATGATTTAAACAACTTTACTTACTTTGCCTGACCTGATTTAGGAGTTGTAGTTTCATGTTGTGCGTAAATTCTGCTGTGCATCTAATGTTGCTATCTCTATGCATATGAGAGAAGAAGTTCTGTAAGGACAGGTGCAAACTGATTAACCCTCCAAACTGTTTTTCTGAGGCCTGGATCAGACCAAACAGCGTTAAACTGATAAAATGCGCAACATGTTTGTTTGTTCAGGAAGGAAAAGTAGCATCTGGGGGCCGTACTTCAGGAACGTCCTGCTGGAAGAGATCGGAGGCTAATCCAGACTAACTTAATGAATCCTGTCATTCCTCAGGTTAGGAATGCCAGAACAACTCAAACCAGCTTCAGCTTTTGTATCTGTTACCTAGCAACTGAGCTGAAAACTTTACAACCACGTGACCAGAGCAACAGCAGCATCCGGCCGACGCTTCAGTTTAGAGTCTACAGAAATCTGAAAGAAGAGTTTCTCCGCTTGGAGTAAACCTGTCAACAGCACGGTTTTCATGGAGTTTGGAGAGTTTGGGGAAGTTTCAGATACTTGTGTGAAACAGTTTTCCTGTCTTACATTAGACTGGAATGTGGTTGTCATGGCTACCAAACATTTCTACAATATGGCTGACTCAGACATCATTTTCCTGTGCTGTTTGATGCAAATGGGGACAGTTAATGTGTCAAATGTCTGCAAAACTCAACATTTTGAACAATTTCAAAGTCTAAAGACATTTTATTTGTGCACAGATGTCGAGACTGGACCAGCTGTGAGCACGGTGATGTGAAAGACATCAGCAACTATATGATAGATTAAAAAATTAAAACAGAATTCATTCATAAAACCTTTTTTTTTGGAAACGCAGTTTAGGATCACGCAGCAGCTCTTCCTTTGTTTTACACCAACACCTCAATTGAAATGATGGAATAAAAAGGGAAGGAGCACGTTCTGTTTTTTTTAATGAGTTGTTGAAAACATTCACTGAAATGACTGCCTCAGGAGGAATAACCGCCGCTTCCCTGATGCAAATGAAGCAGTCGCACGTTCCTATTTAATGTGCGTGTCTTCCTGCTCCAAGACAAAAGTGGAAACCACCAGGGAGCCACAAACCTTCACCGCTGATTGGGGAAGAGACCGAGGAGTCGCCCAGGCCGAACCTTTAACAGAGGCAATCCCAGGAACAAACAGTACCCAATGCCGAGGTGAAGAAGATACCTCTGCGTGTGGCGTTTAAAGGCAGCGGACTGTCGAACAGGACAGACTTTATTAAAAAGGGAAATCTGAGTAAGAGGTCCGTTCTTCTTCTTCTCTGCATTCGTCTTGGTTGATATTTTCAAACTATACAGTGATTTTAAGGGATAGTCATTCAGAAATACTGCTCGATATCCACTGGGAACCATCCGCCACCAACCTTGTCCTGGTACGTGCACACAGCGCTCTGCTTTCAATAACTGTAAGATAACAGCAACTCATCTGTGGCGGCGTACATGAACAAGGACCTCACTTCCTCTGCAGCAGCCAACACAGTGGCATACATGCACCCATGCAGCTCATTCACACGTTTTGCAGATGTCTGGCAGTGATGACTTACCTGCAGTTTTTCACTGTCTGTTGTCACACTGATGTCTGTAGCATCAGTAAATACCAAAATATTGCTAATTAATGTGGAGAGAAAATAAGTGGTTGTTGTTTATTGCCGATAATTACAAAATTAATAGCAGCTGAAGCACAATGACAGAGGAGCACAAACAACCGTGCGCTCTGTGGTTTAATACAGCAAAGTCCAGATTAACATTAAGATGGCGATGCAGCACCCATTTCAGGATTTGGCCGTGGATTTACAACGGTCGGTGCAGTTCTCTACAGACCAAGGAAATGAGAACATTTGGCAGCTGCATCGTGTGACAATATCTGCTACAATTGAAAACAATCATTAACTCAAGATCAACTCATAACTGGACTTTGGGCTCTAATTTAATTTTTATACGGAGCTGCTGTTTGTTGTGTTCAATTTGTCCTCTTCCTCTTACACTGGTGGGTTTGTGGTTTTCCTGTGGCTTTATCAATCTATTTATGTCTGACAAACATTAACCGAGGTGCGTACTTCAAAGCCGTAGTCTCTCTGTGATGCGGCTTCACTGACCACCTCTGGCCCGCTCTGACACAAATCTTCCCTCTTTCAGATAAACATCTCCACTGGGCATAAAACATCAAAGTTTAGGCCTCGTGCTGATGCATTATATTGCAAATTCATTCATTCACTCCTTTGGAAAAATTGCTTCAATTCGAAATTCATGCTTTTCTGACCAATTCAGATTGTTAGTTAATGGTCCATCCATCCATTTTCTGTAACCCCTGTATCCCTTCCAGGTCACATGGATGCTGGAGCCTATCCCAGCAGTCATTGGGCAGAATACACTCAGGACGGGTCGCCAACTGTCACTGGGCCGACACATATAATAAAACCAAACCCGTGCATGTTCACATTCACTCCTACGGTCAATTTAGACTTCCCAGTTCACCTGTCACGCATGAGAGGAAGCCAAAGTATTGTAGGAACCCCTCGTAGACATGCAAACTGAACAGAGAAAGGACCCAGACCCCAGCCCTTCTTGCTGTGAGGCTAACCACCATGTCCCTATTTAATGACATATGTCAAAAAACACACATTTCTTGTTTTCTGATAGCGAAATTCTGTGTTTTTCAGGCTGTAAACAAAATATGACGCAAAGCTTACGTAAAGATTTAAAATAACCAGTTTCAAATCCAATCAAATCCTGACAGCCAGCGTTCAATCCAACGTCAGCTATTAGCAGCACAGAGCTAAGATTCATTAGCGGGCTAGTTAGCTAGCTAGGATTCATTATCTAGAAATATTGCTAGCTATAGCAGCATGCTGTGTCATCAAGCCAAGATTCACTAGCTAGCTAGCTAAGATTCTTTAGCGAGCTAGTTAGCTAGCTAGGATTCATTAGCTAGAAATATTGCTATCATCCAGCTAAGATTCACTAACTAGCTAGCTAGCTAGCCAAGATTTATTAGCTAGAAATACCGCTAGCTAGCAGCATACTACATCATCCAGCTAAGAATCATTAGCTAGCTATCTAGCCAAGACTCATTAGCTAGAAATACTGCTGATAGCTAGCTTTCTTACAGCAGCATGGTAGTCATCCAGCTCTGATTCACTGTAACCCTTCATGAATCAAACTCCCCCAGACATTACGTCCCGTCTGCTGATCCTGTCTCACTCAGAACTACGTCAAAACACACTGGCTATCCTGGAAATGCTGTTTCATGTGAGTTTTAAACATTTCTTAATGCAGAAAAGATCCAGGAGAAACAGTTTTTGGATATCCAGGCAGCCTGGGCTTTATCTCTTTTCAGCTGCTGGGAAACAGCCTCAGCAGAAGGAAGTGGAGCACCATGACCTTGTTGTTAGGACAAGAGGAATGTTTATAACAGCAAATGATCTGGCACAATCCCACATTTTCTATCACGTTTACTTTGCTGACCCTTTTCTCCAAAGCCACTGACTTTAAAAACACATACGTCCTGGAGGCTGCTCTAAAAATCTGAATTTCTTTTTAATCACAAAAAAATCTGTTTTATCGTACTTCAGATCTCACAATGGCTTCATCTGCACCACCTGGTGAGTGTGGCACCAATAAGAGATGAAGAAACAAACCTGATTAGATATCAGCCAATAAAAAATGAAAAACAGCCACCTGAGTTCATGCGCTTTGTAGACAGAAGGCACGTGCTTTGTCGGGGCGGCAACTGACCCCTCCTTGTCTTGAAAGGTAACGTGTTTCTGTGAAGGTTTCCTCCTGTCCCTCAGACACACACACACACACACACACACACACACACTCGTCTTCCTACAGGATGTTGATTTACAGAGGAGGATGGAGGATGTCTGGGATGAACATGCACACTCATGCACAACATGAGCTTCCTGCAGATCTGTCGCGCGCGCTCACGTCGACATGTGTTCAGACATTCAAGTTGGTTTACCATCGCTGCTCCCCGTGTTTTGCAGCACCTTGCTGCCGCTACTAAGAGATGATTCTCACTCACGGCCACACATGGATACCACGTTGAAAAGCCTGAAACGATTAGGGCACTCAAAACGCATTTTGTTAGTAATTTCATGTGTGACATAACATAGGAAAGTTAAAACACAAAACATTAAGACCTGATCAGGCCGTAAGTTACATGAAAACAACAAAGGTCACCTGACTTTAACATTTGCTGAATGTCTGAATCTCAGAAAATGTGAAAATGCCACACAGCAAGCAGCTGTGTCCAGCCCAGAAGTAAACCGGCGCTGCCACACATCATTGATGCACTTTATTCTTTAGAACTGATGACAGCAGCTTGGCTCCTTTGACTGGTGCAGCTGATATTATGGTTTGAATCGTAGGGCAACTCACCAATGACAGCTCACAGGATCTGCCTCTGCAGCTGAATGATGGTTACTCTTGGTTTGTTATTCACGAGAGTGAGGGTGAGAATGCTCAGTGCATTCATCAGGATGTGGTTTTGGGAGGGTGTTGTGGGCTTTCTGCACGGTAGTTACGCCACTCTTCAACATTACAGGCACATTGCTGAGCTCAAGATGATTAAAATAACTGCAGAACTGCACATGAAATAACAACAGAGTCAGTGATGAAAACTGTATCATACACACCTACGAAGCATTTAACATGCAACTGTATTTTTACTGCAGCTTCAAAAGGTGAAAATTCATTTTTACACACACACACACACACACACACACTCGTTGCACATAAAGACAATATTAATAGAGGTCGAGCCGCCGCTGCCGTTTTCTGAACATCACCTCCTCTACACGCTTCTTCACTTCCTCTTTTCTTTTTTTATTCACCTTGAAGCCTAATTCTGTCGCCGTCCTCCCACCCCTGCACCAAACTCACTTCTGCTCCTTGGCCTGATGACCGCTGTCTCCTCCTCGCTGTAAATACTCTTCACAACAAGCATCAGAATCTCAAACATTAACGAAAACAAGCAGATCATTTTCAGAACCAGGGGTCAAAAGTTCCCCTCATGAGTTACTGTGTTGTAAGACTGCAGAGAGCAGCATCTGTGTCACATCAGCCAGCAGCTGAACGCACTGAGCCAAATCAACAAAGATCCAGCACAGTGGCCTTGTTTGTTGCTTTTCGCTTCCTGCTGCTGCCGTTTCTTTGGTTTAATCTGACACATTTTCACACACTCTTTGTGCATTTGCAGCAGAATAAAGCAGAACTGAAAACACACATGTATAATTGCAGATGTGGGTCAACTTTATTGCTGTAATTTCACTTATTTATCCTTATTATTCATCTTGGATTGCATCTGCAGCTATTTTCTGATAGAGCAGAAGAGCAGCTGTGTGTCATATTGCTTTAAAATGATTTTCTTTAATATTTCTAAAACATAATGAAGTTAAAACTGGCCCTCAGCATTGCAGCACTGTTGTAAAAATACAATCTGCAGCCTCGCTGGGTTCAGTCAAATTCATCTCGGACTCCGCCATCTCACAAATATTTTGTGGTTGGTTGTACTTTCACATTTGTAGATGTACTCTCCCTCCTCTCCCCTCCTTCCTCCTCTCCCTCTCCCTGCACCTTGCTGGCTCAGATGCTGAAAAATCTCACCGAGAGTTGCGCGCAAACTCACCGACCAGGCAAACGACGCGGCTGCGAGGCGAGCGCGGCTGGTCATACTCAGTTTGACGTCCCTTCGCTTCTTCATACGGGAAGACTTCATCCTGTATCAATAATGGGAATTTCCAGACATCAGATTTTGACACGGGCGCCTGTGTGACGAACAAGGTAAGAAGCTTTTCTTATTCTTAAAGGCGCAAATCGACGCTTTAACACTTGTTTGAATGTTTGCTACAGTTTTATGAAAGGTTTCCCCCCAGTTAAATGATAACCCAGAGATGCGCTCCGTCAGTTCAAGCAGGAATATCACGACCACAAAGTCTCATAGGGTAGCGCTGCACGCTGACATAAAGGGAAAGTCTGTTAAATATGGAAAAACGTGCACATGAAGCACAAATTAAAGTTACACGAGCTCCACACTGTTTTTCTGAGTCATTCATATTTTATAATTTTATAATATTCAGCTATAGACTGTCTGTGATTTCATTTCCGCCTGGTGTGAAAGGCGTTAAAACGGCCTTTTCAAACAAACATCTGCTTGTAAATGTAGGAAAGAGACAAGAGATGTTGGGGTGTTCAGGTTTCCGTTCGTTAGCAGGGAGGTTCTGGTGCATCACGATGACTTGCAAACACATGCTGTCAAAAGATAAATGATTCGTATGATATCACATCAGCCTGTGGGTGAAATGAAGTGTATGCCAAGCGCTCAACGCTGTGGTTGCTGGCGGAGTTACGCTGTGTGATAAAGGGGTGGTGTATTCTGGTATGTTGTTAGAGGACAGGTTCATAATTTGTCCTTTGAAGTTTTATTTTAGAGCTGTTTCCTTTGTTTTACATGTTGGTGAACTGAGCTCTTAGACTGTCTGAAATGATGGCAACAGTTTTTAAACTCAACGATCTGAATCCAGAAAATGAAATGTTCTGTTTCACTTCCTGCCAATGGCAACACCATGTCGTCTCTGTGCATGTGTCAGAGTTGTGTTTGCCTGTCAGCAGCTTGATAAACTGACTCTGGATCAGCTGTAAGACACTGCAACGCATAGTTAACACAGCCAGTAAGATCATCGGTACCCCTCTGCCCTCCCTCACAGACATTTTCAACTCCCGGCTCACCCGCAGAGCTATCAGCATTGCTGGTAACACCTCCCACCCCTTACACTCCCATTTCAGCCTCCTGCCTTCAGGGAGAAGGTACCGGAGCCTCCGGGCCCACTCCACGAGACGCATGAACAGCTTTGTCCACCAGGCTGTCTGGATGCTGAACTCGGCCCACTATCTGATTAAAATTTGGCATGAGGTTCACAAAAGTCTTGGATTGAGGGTGGGACTGTCACCTAAAACACCTTTGAAACAAAATGAACTCATAACCATGACTCTTGACAATAAGATTCTGGATGCATGGCATCATAAAGGAATCCAACACTTGGGAGGACTGAGCCAACAAAGCAGGTGCTGTCATCTGAACACCTGAAGAGGACATATAACCTGTCCAATCAGACCTTTTTCTGTTATCTCCAGATAAGATCCTTTCTGAGAGCCAATCTGGCTCCTGAAACAACTTTGCCTGTCATGAATGGTATTGAGAGATTTCTTTTTATGAAATGACAAATCTGCTCTCTAAGATGTATCGCCTGTTGATGAATGAGGCCCAAAGCCAGTTTGCATAAGTCTAGAGGACATGAGCTGGGGATCTAATGTTACAATTGATGAACAGCTTTGGGCAGATTTATGTCAAAACAGCTGTTTTGACTCCTACCTTTCTTTATTAGTTCGTTATTAATCATTTGCCTCCACCAGCTGACAGATTAGTTATTTATGCTGGGTACCCAGTTTCAGTTTCTACTAAAATTGGGGGTGAATTACTTTAAAAAGTGCGTTGTCTTTGGCTGGGAGATGTTCAAGCAAGTCAAACGCATAGGGACGCTCAGGTGCATGCTGGGTAGTTTCTGTCAGTCAAAGCGAAATAAAACGCAACCAGGGGAAATTGAAGAGTAAGAACTTTAGACTCGAGTCACGTGACGCACCTGCATTTAGCCAAAGACGGTGATCAGGCCAATTACTGGGCAGACTTGTTAAACTTTGTCTTATTTGGAACTAAAATGTATTTTAAGTCATTCAAATACACAAATACAAGTTTTGTTATGTCTTATTTTTCTGCCTAGCAACATAAATATTACAAATTACTCTAAAGTAATTTAATATGTGTTATAAACATGTTAGTTGGACTTACAGTGTACGTGACAGGTCTGCATTTCAACATGGTTTTGGAGAGGATGCTCGCTCCTGTTGCCTAATTCTTTCTCAAGTCAGAGCGTCTTCGGCTTCCTGTAACTGTTTCTGTCACTGTGTCTGGAGTTGTCTGGAGCTGAAGCACGTCGGTTCACCTCACCCCGTTCCACCAGGTTTCTCCGTCTGGATCCCGGCGACGTATGTTGGCTGAAAGCAGCAGCAGCAGATGATCTGACACCTGATGTATGACATGGGCAGAACTCTCCTGCAGCCAAGTCAGCTGAAGACGTTGATGTGGTTGATGGCCTTCTGCACCATCGTCACCACCTTTGTTAGTATACTGTGGTGGTCCTACAGGTGGGTGAAACATGCTGTAAATGTGGCTCGGTGTGGATGGAAATGTACATTCATTTGTTTGTTCTTTTGCATCAAAACAAACCTTCATAATTACTCTGTCTCACCACCTTTAATTCCAAAAATCCTTTGTGCTTGTTGACATTGACTTTATCTTTTGCGCAGGCCCAACGTGATCTACTATGAAGCTCCCACTGAGACTCACTCCTCAGGAAGACTGACAGTAACTCAACAATGCAGTTTAAGAAAAATAGGTAAACTCTCCTCTTCCTGTTCTCCACAGCTGCTGCCACATCTAACTTCCTACTTCCTGTTCCTGGACTCCCCTTTCATTATCATTCATCATTCACCAGAAAGTTCGTCATTGTCTCTTTCATTTTGAACTTTAAGACAGAAAATCTGTTGCAAAAGCAAAGATGTGGGTAAACCCTCTGCAAGTAGAAACAATGGCACAGTAAAGGTCTTCAAATCACGTATTAAAGGGACAGTTTGGGCTTTCTGAACTGTGGTTGCATGACGTTCTCCTCCATACTCTGTATTAGCTGCAGTAGATGGCGGTCACTTTGGAGAAGCAGCAGGAGTACGCCATGTGAAGGGTATTTGTACTGCTCTTCTTTGGGAACGATTGGAATCTGAACCCATTACATCCGTCTCATGATGTGTTTTAAACCCAATTGTAATTTCTCCTGACAAAACAGTGATTTTAGTCTCAGAAACACGTATGCTGGCAATATTTTTCCAATCGGAGTAGTCCCCAGTTCATCTGTGTTTTGCCTTTTTTGTCGATTCATCTTCCCTTCAGCTCGTTTTTGTCACCTTCACAGTTTGTTGGCCCTTTGCTGATTACATGAATTTGGACCCGTTTGAACTGGCATATTTCCATTTACATGGTAGTTTTCTTAATGGCTGGTAAAAGAAGCATGAAGCATGAAAATGGTGTCCAAAAACCAAAGAGTGGATTAAATCAAAATAAACCCCCGTTAATAACAACATGCTCCTCAGTTTTATTGTTTTACGTCCTCCCACTGTGTTGGTTGTGACCACACCAGTTCATTTTCTTAGATCTAAGAGGATGCAATTTGGCCGTAGGCCAAAGGAACAGGAGGTAGAAAAACCTACAGCTTATCCAAACTATCTAAAACACTTTATGCAGAGGTCAAAATGAAAGTGTGTCGCAAAAAATATCCAAAAGAAAGGAACAGCAACAATACGTCTTAGCATGAAAGCTGTGAACACAATGACAGGAAAGTCAGATGGTCAGCTGCTGTTCACATCAGGTACTAATGTCACAGTTTGCCTTTGTTTACTAGTTTAACTGACCTGGGAACTTGTCTGATCATCTGATTGGTCATGTTTGCTTTCACGTGAAGCACTCAGGCTCCAGCTAATCGCTTGCACCCGCAGATCTGGCAGGGGGAAAACCATGGCCCTCGTGGACAGTGTAGAACGGGACGTAAGACGCTGCTGGTGTTGCTGTGATCAGGAGCACCTCGGATACAGGAAAGAGGGGAGGTCAAAAGAGAGTGGGGGGAACCAGGTTTTACTCTAGTTTAGTGTCCACAGAGGCTCATGCTAGTCTCAGGCAGCTGTGGCTCAGTGGTAGAGCGGGTCGTCCACCTATCCAAGGATTGGCAATTCGACCCCCGGCTCCGCTGGGTGCTGAAGTGTCCTTGGGCAAGACGCTGAACTCAAATTGCCTCTAATGCTGCGCGCTATCGTGTATGAATGGGTTAGAACTCCTCTGTTTCGTTTGGTGTGAATGGGTGAATGTCAACTTGTAGTGTAAAGCGCTTTGAGTGGTCACATGACTAGAAAAGCGCTATATAAGTGCAGGCCATTTACCATTTAGTTCAGCCTCATCTGCACTTTGTGTTTCGTACTAATTCGAGAACATTAGCGTACTAATAGACTGCACTACACATCGGAAAATGAAACAAATAGCTTATAGAGTCAGTTTTAGTCAAGCATTGTTCTTGCCAAAGCATATTCAGACCTGCTAGCATATGTTTATGTTAGCGTGAAATACATGGTACGAGGTAGAACGATATGTACATCAAGTTGAGGCGACAACCACAAACTTCATTAATCATGGGTCTTTCCTAAACACATGAAGTTTCAAGAAGTTAGATTTGAAGGACAAGAAGCTTCCATAACATTGTGGCCAATAGCTCACCTTTTGTGTTCTAAAGCCCAGGTTCGTGTTACAAGTGGTGAGAGTGAGTGCCTTATCACTGCCTTTTCTGTTGCCAAGGGAACCTGCATTTCTATGAAGGCAGCAGCAGCGTCCACGAAGACCACTTTGGCTTTGCATATGGGACTGCTGACATCATGTGTCCTCTGCCAGCGGGCTGTGAGAAGCCTTCTTATGTCACTTGTCGCCTAAGGCCGTCAATTCTGAAGGTACTGACGGGCTCTGCATGTCAGTTTTACCCCATGAAAGCAACGTTGCCCAAACTTTATTCAAACTGCTCCTGCATGATGGCACTGTACGAAATGAGATCGTCCACATTTATCTGTGGTTCTTTTCTGCTGTCTCTCAGGTGGAGTACACCAAGTGTTTCTGGAAGTGAAGAACCAGCAGCAGAAACACAACCTTCGCTGCTAACTTCACCGCTCTTGCCTCTCCAATTAAGGTTGACTTCACCAACGTGGCTGCAGGTAACAACATCCCAAACATGGGATTTTACTGTACAGCAACTTACAATGTTATGAATTCTCAGTTCTGGTTTGAATTTGGTCTCCATCATCTTCAGAGTAGTAACCTTGTGCAGTGATGCTCTGCTCCCAGAGCTCCTGCCACGCTCTGATCTCTCCCCAAAGTCCTGCTTCAGACCCGTGCAGCTCCATCTGTGACGCCCCTGGACCTCCCTCCACCAGCCAGAGCAGAGACCCTTCTGGGTTTGGAGAAGCAGAGCTCCACCTGCCTGTAGTCTGTGTGGTTGGTGCTGAGTCTCCTCCTCAGACGCCAGAGCGGTGGCAGAGCTCTCCACCGACAGTCTGACCTCAGATGACCCACGCCACAGCCATCGGGAGGAGATCACCAGCATGTCCTCTGATCTGACGCGGCATACCTCTGACTCCTGTAGCTGCCCACTGCTCAGGCTGCTGGTTGCTCTGCAGACAAACATCATCCTCCACAGCAGGCTCTGACTCCAACTCTGATGTTTGCTCTCCGCTGAAGTTTGTTGGCTGCATTGCAGACATGCACCTGCAAGACATCACATAACAGCCTGTGACTCCAGTCCCACTGATGGTTGCACAGTTTAACTCTGTACATTGACTCACAACAGTTGCTGCATTCAGGAACACCAGAAACAATCACGTAACATTTTGATTGGGTAATCTTTGCTCACAACTCCCCTGGGTCATATTTTGACATTTCTATGAACAGATTCACATGTTCAGTCGTGTCAGGAGGGATGTGGGTGCTCTGCTGCTGCTTGTTTCTGGACTTGCTACAGAAGAGATGACCACTTTGTGTTTGGGTCCCTTTGTCTTGAGTAGCTTTGATACTTCTATGTGCCGTAAATTGCAAGAGTTGACCTTTGTGTTGCAGCAACTGCACTCCACATCTGTTGAGTCACTTGGGGTTGCTGCTTAGGTGAAAGTGAGCAACATCTGTGTGTGGTAGTCGTCTATAGTGTGAGCATTTGCTGTTGTGGTTGTTGCAGTCCACTGTTGGTGTGGTCACTAGTGTGTTACCACAATCTCTTCATTCCTAGCGGTTCTTGGGAAGATCTGAAGGATCCTATTTCTTCATGATGTGAAGATATGAGAAATTCAGACAGGCTAGAATATTAAACTTCAGATTTATTAATTGGTATATAGGCTTTATTTTAAATCTTTTCATCACATTGTGCACTTCCATATCATAGATAATATTCCTATAAGGCTTTTTTCTCCAATTTACCTTTAAATAATCGAGAATTTGCATGTTGCCTTGCAGCTGGTCCAGGGTCTGGAAATGATGCAGTTACTGGGGGTGGACAGAGTTGTCATCTACAAGACCAACTGCAGCCGCGAAACACAGCGCATACTGGACTACTACACAGACAAAGGTGGGGCATGGTGGAGTATTTCACATACTTTCCATTCCTCCCTCGCTGTTATTGTGTGAACAATCTGAGCCGAGCAGCCTGGCGCCGGCCCCGAGCTGACTTCCTTCCCTCCCCAGCCTCATGGTCAGGAGTTGGAGGAAGCACATGGATCTGCCATTACCAGGAATAAAGGCTGTTGATACCAAGTTGACTTCTCCAGGTCCATGACGTGTTTCCTCTGCAGCTGCAGCTGATCAGGCTTTCTGTATTACTCCACGCTGGTTGGAGCCATTTTGTTTTTTAGGTTTTGTTTTGCGTCCCTCAAGGCCAAGTTATTCTTTGCAAAATGCAGCTTCTGTCTTCTTGGGTCAAAGAAGTACAGATGTTTAGGGCAGATTCTGTATTATTCTTGGTTGTAGGTTTAAAACTGAGATTTTTCATTTGAATTTGAGGCAGAGAAGATCTGTTTTTCACCGATCTGGCCTCTTTTCTTTTTGAAATGCACCAGATCAAATCATCTAAATGTTAAATGCACGGCTCAGGATCAGCTTAAATGAGGGCTGTTCACTCATCACAGATGAGAAGGAAGCAGGACTGCCCAAACCATGCTCCCAAAACAACGTTTTACAAAACACAAAAGCCAAGTAATTTCCCAGACTTTGGGAAAAACTCAATGTTTAAACCTTCTTCCTGCTAACACCTAACTCCTCTAATGTCTCAGGTTTAGTGGAGGTGAATTCTGGTCCGCAAGGTCCAAACACATCATGTGACCTGCTGGCTGCCTGAACACGGTCCTGGGGAACTCCACTACTTTGGCCAGATCGCTGCTCTCACCGACTGTGTCTACAGACACATGTACAGCTCCAACTACGTGGCCCTGCAGGACATAGATTTGTGCCCATACTGCATTTGTCAACAGGTAGCACTTTGCTTCAGTCGCCGTTCGAGGGTGTGTTTAGTTATGGTGCCTGACAGTAAGCATGTGTGGAAAATGCCATTTATAAAAAGCTAAAAGATGGAGATGTAGAAACATTATGATGAATTTAAATAGAATAGGTACATTATGGTATTTAAATTAAATAAATAGACAGTTTTTGCAGGAATATATTCATGTTTTTAGATGTTTACAAGCACTTTAATCATATTAAGACTCATTATGGAGTTTTATATAGTGTTAATACAAATAAAAGGTTGGTGTTTAATACATGCATTTTTACTTTATATCGTTTTAATCCTAGTTGGTTGGAGCTGCTGCCTCTGCTGGAGCAGAAATATGGCGCCGACCAGTGTTACGGTTTATAATAACGTGTTCTCTAAACACCGTCGTTCTTCCTCCGCCCGCAACCCAGGACATGCCCCCGGCGAGCTGGGAGAACGTGTCCGGGGTGAACATCCTGGCTCATCTGTACCAGGAGCCATTCATCAAAGACACTTTTGACAGCAACTATAAGGTCATCATCAACCCGCGCATCGTGTTCACCCCGATCATTCACCGGCTGCTGACGGTGTACAGCCAGTAGCTGGGTCGACAGGAACATAGCGCGCATGTACCACACACGGTAGGCTCACCAGTCGCATCATACGTGTCACAGCTTCCTCTGTGTCATCATCTTAGGCTCATGTGTGATCTGCAGTTCTGCAGAGCTCCAAGATGTTCCACGCTACGCTTTCAGAACAGCTGATTTACGACGGCAGACTGCTTAAACCACAGCAGCAAACCTATCCACAGTGTCAATATTGTGCTGAGGGAGAGTGGGGATTCTACCCGAGGATAACAACAACACAATTGTAAAACCCCAGCTTATCTTTCGTGTGCGTGTGTGTGTGTGTTTTTGGGTTTGGTTTGAGTTCAGATGCATTCTCAGACGAGGAGTAAACATACGTTGGAGTGTGTGTTTAGCCGTCCCAGCTGAGAGCGTGTTTCCGTCTCCCTCTGACCATGAAATGACACACAGTGACAAAACTGACATTTTGGACATTGCTGAGGTTTTAAATTGGTGCCGCGTTTCACTCAGAACTCAAATTAAATAAATCACCAGCTATAAAAATGTGAAAACGCTGTCAAAACAGAGTCATCACGATTATCACTTCACTGAGCGCCTGAAGGCAAACATAACACATGTTAGGAGTAGGTGGGTGTTCCTCATGAGCTCCACTAAACTTAACGATGTATAAAAGGAAGTGAGAGTTTGCACACAACTGGTTAAAAACAGCAGCTGCTTCCAGAGGCGACTGTCCCATCTTGCCTTACTCGTCAGGGAGGAATGAAGAGATTAAACTGAAATTTGTTATAAATATATGTACATATAATTTATTATTATATTAGAACAATATTTCCACTTAAGGAGATACAATTTAGACTTAAAAGAGAGGAAGTTTCAAATATGTCATGCCAGTATGAACCAAGTTGTGCAGAATCGCTTCCCTAAACGTTGTTTAATCAATTTGACTTTAATTAAAATTTATGTAAATAAAACAAATAAAAATAGCACAAATAATAATATATATAATAAATACATAAACTCATTTAATTAAAAAAATGATTTTAATTCATTAGTAGTTAAAAGTAATGAGTGTGGTCTGTTTGTAAAGTGCCCTGAGACGACATTGTTTGTGAACTGGCGCTCTATAATTGAAATTGAAATTAATTTATAATACATTAACAATAATTTGTTAATGTAAGATAATAATTTATCTTTATTAATTGATGAATTCATAGTTTCCCGGTTCTTGTTTGAGGACACCATCGGTGACACCCTGCTCGTCTGAACTTGTGACATTTTGTGGTCGCCCAGGAAACCAACCGCACCCACGAGAAAAGCCCTGAAACACACGCCGGAAGTGAGCTGCAGGTTTGTTTAAAGGCGCGACTAACCGACGACAGAGCGCAGGCGCGTTCACTGTCAACGCTATCAGCCCAGTGAACCCGCGCACATGCTGCGTTCAAGGTTAATGCTGTGACGACCCCTCCTGGACACTAGGTGTCCCTGTTTAGGGTTCTTGCAGGTGCTGAATGGAGGGATCAAGTCAAGAGCTACACCTGCCTGTGTGCCTCCCGGATATATACCTTCCTGTTTACCTTGCATACGCTCTCTCTCGCTTTCTCCGGGGGGGGAGGTTCCACCTCCAGCCCAGCAGGGGATGACTGATGTTTTTCATGTGTTCTGGTTTGATTGTTGGATTGTTGGATTTTTGGATTAGCTAAATGCTAACATGCTCATGATGACTAGTGCTAGCATGTGCATCTGTGAGCAGGTTCACTGATGTTTACTGAGTTCAGCATCTCACTTTAGGGTGTTAGCATGCTAGTAGTTGCTAAGCAGTAGCAGGTGTACAGCTGGGGCTGATGGGAACGGGTTTGGTTTTGCAGGTAAATACATTCTGTTTATGGACATTTTGAATGGATCATGGAAATATATATTAGAGGTGATCAAAGTGATTACGGCTCATCCTGAGGGGAACATGAATGTTTAAACCGTGACCATCCAATAATAGCTGCGAGTCAGCCTGTTGGTCTGTTTCATGTTTGTGTCACGTGACTGTGTTTGCGTGTTTGGATTTATGTTTTGTATGATGAATTGTCTTGGGTGACTGATTAGTGATTAATTTAATTAAGACAGCTTTGAGATGCAGTAATACACAATGAAAATGGGAGAAAATGCTGGATTTTGGTACACTGCTCATATTTTTGTAAATTAATTTATTGTGTGATGTTGTCAAACCCTGCTGTATTTCTAATAAATGTTTGGGCATTGAAGCATTTTAATTCCATGCAGTCTATTTTTTAATGATTTAAAATGTTAATTTTACAGACATTCAAGTTGATTGCGTCCTTTAATAGACACTTTCTGTAGAATGGATTTAAATGCACATCAAAATCATTTTTATTTTGAATTTTAATGATAATTAATCAGAGTTTATTATAAAGAACTCCTTATGACCTGTTGGGAGACTTCAGGAAGAGTTATAGCATCACAGCAAATTGTCTTTAAATTTGCTTTTGAATGCATCATTTGTTGAACTTGAAGTGTTTTAAACTGAAGTCTTACTGTAATATCTGATCTATCGGGACGCCTGTGATGTAGTTCCTCTGTGTGACCACTGGGCGGCGGCAAACGCTGCACTTTGCTCCATCAGCAACAAGGAATTCATGACAACTTCATCTCCAGATCAAAAACTATTTGTACACTAGTCCTTTGGTTTAACACTGTAATAATAATTTCAGGATAATAGATCTTCACACAAATTTATACCAAATTTATTTTGTTTTTATTTTATTACATTATATCATACGAAGAACCGCAACATCAACGGACATTGATACCTGAAGCTTGACACAGTCGTTTATTTTTAATTTAATTTAATTTAAAATAAATACATAAAGGAGCGGTAGGAACTACGTGTTTTAAAACAGAGTGGAAATGGACAATAATAATACCACCCCTCTCTGCGGGTCTTTATAGCTGACGACCTTTACCAAGTTTTCAGGTAGACGACATAGGCAAGTGCCACAGATTCAGTGTCTGTGAAGCAGCAGCGAACGTGACTGATTTCGAACACAAACACCGTGGTCGGTGAACATCACTTCAATGTTCCGGTAGCTGATGCCGCGGACGCCTCCTGGTCCCCGGTAACGATGATGTCATCCAGGTGTCGACGGTCCCAGCCTGCAGCCCGCAGGACACGCACCTTCCCCGCATCCCAAACAGCAACGAGTGCCGCAGGTGCGCGTGAAAACCGATTTCAGCGTGAAGTAAAACTGGAATGCTTGTTAAAAACTGACAAAAACAAACAAATACAAACAAATAGCCAGATAATCAGACGGTTCACAGTTACGTGTATAAATATAATATGGAAAGTGTCTAATGGACAGGATGCAGATCAACACAGATTAATTGCTGATAATTCACATTCACGTCACAAACATGTTGATTACAGCTGCTTTGACTGAGCAGCTTCTGGAAGATGTGCACCGCTTTGGACACATCAGAGGTGACACGCTACAGTCTGTGAACCCTAAATCTACTTCCTGTCCACGCCTCAGCCCCTGCTGATGAGCCTGGGGGAGACCACCAACCCTCTGCTGGGGAGAGGCATGCACAGTGAAACCTCTAATGTGGGCTAATGGCGAGCTAAAGGGCAATTGATTTGTGGGTAACTGTCTGGGGCAGAGCCAATCAATTGGTATTGAAAGTAACATATACAATGCTAGTTACCAGGCTCTCCAGGGGCTTTCAAGCAAAAATCAAGAAAAAATTCAATTTCAGTATAATTATATTAAAACTAGTTATTACTATTAACTCTTAAAATGGAAAGCAATGCCCAATTAACTACTACAAATAATAATACCAAATAAGCCCCCCCAATCCTACAAAAGAAGCACCGCCATCAAGGAAAAAGCATCAAATCAACTAAACCTGAGCAGGTCAAACACATCTGAGTGGCAAAACGCTCCTGGTGGGATACCAAACTGAACAAAATCATGATGATGCATCTCTGCTGTGTCTCACACAACTGTTGCTCTCCCAAAGGTGGTTTGTTGGACTGATCCACCAAGTTATCCGCTAAGTAAGCCTTCCCGGCCAGGCCGATCACCTGCTTGTGCCGAATGTTTGTTGCTTATAGTCCGTCTACACCGCACTCCATCTGCTCCCAGTGGGAATCTCCTGCTGCAGCAGAGGAGCAGTAAAAGCGAACACACGCCGAGCTCGTCTCCACTCCGGCCATCAGACAGGGGGAACTTGTTTGTGCAGCTCCCTCTGCTGGTGGCGCAGCAGATGTCAGGATCGGCCTCTGCTTCCACGTTCTCCTCAGATAACTTACATGCACATAGTCCACGAGTGTCTGCAGCAAACTGGCTGATTTAAAACCGGCTGAGATCCACATTTTATCACTTGTCCCTACAAATTCTGGAGAGAAAATACACCCAGACAGGTACTGATTCTACATCATTTTCATTATCGGTTCAACAAAAATGATGATTTTGACTACCAAAACATCAGCATATCTCAGTCCAGGTAAGTTAAACTGCAACAAAGCCAAGTGAACGAGTCAAAGATCAGTCGAGTCAGAGTATTTTACCCTGACAATTTCCGATACTACCGCTCGAGATTTTGTGGAATGGTTATTAAAAAATGTACCTGCGCACTCCCATAAACCTGCCTCTGTGGTGTGTTGTTTGAGTAAACGTGTTGCTTTAGTTCAGCAGCAGCTGAGCGGCGTTGGAATAAGACCGGTTTAGTCTTTCACAACAACGTCCATGTTTAAACATTCGACATCTGCAAGACGTTTCTTTAAAGCACCTTGAGTCACCATTGGCCGATGAGGAGTGTGACAGACTCTGGATGGAGCGTGTGGTGTAACGTGGTGCTGCGGCCTAGTGGACAGTTTATGAATTACACGAGTCTCTCTTCCTCTTTTCTGTGAGTGTGACACTCTTCAGAGCACATGACCACATCTGCTACAGAACAGTTCCTGTAACCGCCTGCTCCCTGACACACCTCAGTTAAAGATGACGCAAACATGAAACAACACATTTACATACAAGACTTACAAAAGATTAAAGCAGCAGCCACAGCGCTTTTGTGCTTGTGGAAAGAGGACGTGTGGGCCTCCTGACTTGTTTTAGATGTGTGAACTTGATAATGAACTGCTGCTAAAGTCCAAAAGACAAGGTCGGACTGGGCGTCTTGTGTCTTTACTTTCCTTTATGTTACTTTCCAACGAACCTGTGAACTTGAACTTACATGAACTGACACCAGAACAGCAAGCGCCACAGTTCGCAATCCAGAAGGGAAGTAACTGACTGTTGGTCTGCGAATGACCCTGTTTGAGAATATTTATGACTAAAAACCAAACTAAAATGCATCTTTTAGGACACAAGCTCAACTTGAACTGCTGAACTCTGTGAAAGCACCCTAATCACTCATCACTGTGTCTAATTTAAGAGACACGGGGGCAAGTTTCACTTGAATCTGACTGACGGATTGAGGAAGAAATGATTTTAAAACAACTTTACTTACTTTGCCTGATCTGATTTAGTAGTTGTAGTTTCATGTTGTGCGTAAATTCTGCTGTGCATCTAATGTTGTTATCTCTATGCATATGAGAGAAGAAGTTCTGTAAGGACAGAAAGCAAACTGGATTAACTCCAAACTGTTTTTCTGAGGCCTGGATCAGACCAAACGCCATAAAACTGATAAATGCGCAACATGTTTGTTTGTTCAGGAAGGAAAAGTAGCATCTGGGGCCGTACTTCAGGAACGTCCTGCTGGAAGAGATCGGAGGCTAATCCAGACTAACTTAATGAATCCGGCTATTCTGTGTTAGGGAATACTAGAACAACTCAAACCAGCTTCAGCTTTTGTATCTGTTACCTAGCAACTGAGCTGAAAACTTTGCAACCACGTGACCAGAGCAACAGCAGCATCCGACGTTTCAGTTTAGAGTTCAAGGCAGAAATTCAAAGAAGAGTTTCCTCCGCTGGAGTAAACTGTCAACAGCACGGTTTTCATGGAGTTTGGAGAGTTTGGGGAAGTTTCAGATACTTGTGTGAAACAGTTTTCCTGTCTTACATTAGGATAGAATTGTGGTTGCCAAGGCTACCAAACATTTGGCTGATGGTTGACTCCAGACATCATTTTCCCGGTGCTGTTTTGAGCTAAATGACAGTTAATGTGTCAAATGTCTGCAAAACTGAACATTTTGAACAATTTCAAAGTCTAAAGACATTTTATTTGTGCACAGATGTCAGAGACTGGACCAGCTGTGAGCACGGTGATGTGAAAGACATCAGCAACTATATGATAGGACAGACTTTATTAAAAAGGGAAATCTGAGTAAGAGGTCCATTCTTCTTCTTCTCTGCATTTGTCTTGGTTGATATTTTCAAACTATACAGTGATTTTAAGGGATAGTCATTCAGAAATACTGCTCGATATCCACTGGGAACCATCCGCCACCAACCTCGTCTTGAGCACAAACAACTGCGCTCTGTGGTTTAATACAGCAAAGTCCAGATTAACATTAAGATGGCGATGCAGCACCCATTTCAGGATTTGGCCGTGGATTTACAACGGTCGGTGCAGTTGTCTACAGAGTTATAACAGACCAAGGAAATGAGAACATTTGGCAGCTGCATCGTGTGACAATATCTGCTACAATTGAAAACAATCATTAACTCAAGATCAATTCATAACTGGACTTTTGTGGGCCTTTAATTCTAATTTTTATACGGAGCCGTTGTTTGTTGTGTCTAATTTGGTTCTCTTCCTCTTACACTGGTGGGTTTGGGGTTTCCTGTGGCTTTTATCAATCTATTTATGTCTGACAAACATTAACTGGAGGTGCGTACTTCAAAGCCGAAGTCTCTCTGTGATGCGGCTTCACTGACCACCTCTGGCCCGCTCTGACACAAATCTTCCCTCTTTCAGATAAACATCTCCACTGGGCATAAAACATCAAAGTTTAGGCCTCGCAGTTGAGGATTATACGCAAATTCATTCATTCACTCCTTTGGAAAAATTGCTTCAATTCGAAATTCATGCTTTTCTGACCAATTCAGATTGGTAGTTAATGATCCATCCATCCATTCTGTAACCACTGTATCCCTTTCCAGGTCACATGGATGCTGGAGCCTATCCCAGCAGTCATTGGGCAGAATACACTCAGGACGGCTCGCCAACTGTCACTGGGCCGACACATATAATAAAACCAAACCTGCATGTTCACATTCACCCCACGTCAATTTAGACTTCCAGTTCACCTGTCACGATGAGAGGGAAGCCAAAGTATCTTGTAGGAACCCCGAGACATGCAACCGAAATAGAGAAGGACCCAGACCTCAGCCCTTCTTGCTGTGAGGCTAACCACCATGTCCCTATTTAATGACATATGTCAAAAAACACACATTTCTTGTTTTCTGATAGCGAAATTCTGTGTTTTCAGGCTGTAAAACAAAATATGACGTGTGCTTACGAAAGATTTAAATAACCAGTTTCAACCAATCAAATCCTGACAGCCAGCTCATCCAACGTCATTAGCAGCACAGAGCTAAGAGATTCATTCTAGGTTGAAGTATTAGCTAGGATTCATTAGCTAGAACATTGCTAGCTATAGCAGCATGCTGCCCCAAGCCGGGTATTCACTAGCTAGCTAGTTAAGATTCTTTTAGCTTAGCCAGTTAGCTAGCTAGATTCATTGGCCAGAAATATTGCTATCTATAGCAGCATGCTGCGTCATCCAGCTAAGATTCACTAACTAGCTAGCTAGCTAGCCAAGATTTATTAGTTAGAAATACCGCTAGCTGGCAGCATACTACATCATCCAGCTAAGAATCATTAGCTAGTATCTAGCAAAGACTCATTAGCTAGAAATACTGCTGGATAGCTAGCTTGCTAGCAGCATGGTAAGTCATCCAGCTCTGATTCACTGTAACCCTTCATGAATCAAACTCCCCCAGACATTACGTCCCGTCTGCTGATCCTGTTTCACTCAGAACTACGCTTTCAAAACACAATTGGCTATCCTGGAAATGCTGTGTCATGTGAGTTTTAAACATTTCTTAATGCAGAAAAGATCCAGGAGAAACAGTTTTTGGATATCCAGGCAGCCTGGGCTTTATCTCTTTTCAGCTGCTGGGAAACAGCCTCAGCAGAAGGAAGTGGAGCACCATGACCTTGTTGTTAGGACAAGAGGAATGTTTATAACAGCAAATGATTAAAATAATCCCACATTTTCTATCACGTTTACTTTGCTGACCCTTTTCTCCAAAGCCACTGACTTTAAAAACACACACGTCCTGAGGCGTTCCAAAAATCTGAATTTCCTCTAATCACAAAAATCTGTTTTATCGTACTTCAGATCTCACAATGGCTTCATCTGCACCACCTGGTGAGTGTGGCACCAATAAGAGATGAAGAAACAAACCTGATTAGATATCAGCCAATAAAAAAATGAAAACAGCCACCTGAGTTCATGCTTTGTAGACAGAAGGCACGTGCTTTGTCGGGGCAGCAACTGACCCCTCCTTTTCTTGAAAGGTAACGTGTTTCTGTGAAGGTTTCCTCCTGTCCTTCAGACACACACACACACACACACACACTCGTCTTCCTACAGGATGTTGATTTGTTAGAGGAGGATGGAGGATGTCTGGGGATGAATACGTACACCATGGGCCAACATGAGCTTCCTGCAGATCTGTCGCGCGCGCTCACATACGTCGACATGTGTTCAGACATTCAAGTTGGTTTACCATTGCTGCTCCCCGTGTTTTGCAGCACCTTGCTCCACAAACCATTAAGCAACAATCTGGCATTTGCTGGTGAAGCAGGTGAAGTTCATGTAGCCGCTGCTAAGAGATGATTCTCACTCGCCGTCACACATGGACACGTGAAAAGCCTGGAACGATCAGGGCACCAAAAACGACTTTGTTAGTACTTTCATGTGTGACGTAACATAGGAAAGTTAAAACACAAAACATTAAGACCTGATCAGGGGTCAGCTGGGTTTATTCGATCCATCCATCGTGCAACCTCCTCTTTACACCTTTGCTTATTAGCACCAACATCTGAGCTCCTGACCGAGCATCCATATGCGACAGGATGAGAGAGAAGACCGACCGATCAGTTTGCCCTCAGCATTGCTTCCTCTACTGTCCTAGATGCAGCATGTTCTAGCCTACATATGTTAGAAACCTAAATTAAAGGCTTTCATTGTTTTTTTAGGTCAGTAAGTTACATGAAAACAACAAAGGTCACCTGACTTTAACATTTGCTGCTGAACACTGAATTCTGGAAACAAAATGCCGCACAGCAAGCAGCTGTGTCCAGTCCAGAAGTAAACCGGCGCTGCCACACATCATTCATGCACTTTCTTTAGAACTGATGACAGCAGCTTGGCTCCTTTGACTGGTCCAGCTGATATTATGGTTTGAATCGTAGGGCAACTCACCTATGACAGCTCACAGGATCTGCCTCTGCAGCTGAATGATGGTTACTCTTGGTTTGTTATTCACCATAAGGAGGGTGAGAATGCTTAGTGCATTCATCAGGATGTGGTTTTGGGAGGGTGTTGTGGGCTTTCTGCACGGTAGTTACGCCACTCTTCAACATTACAGGTGCACACGTTGAGCTCAAGATGATTAAAATAACCGCAGAATCATTGCACATGAAATAACAACAGAGTCAGTGATGAAAACCGTATCATACATACACCTACGGTAGTTTATTTAACATGCAACTGTATTTTTACTGCAGCTTCAAAAGTGGAAAATTCATTTTTACACATACACACACACACACACACACACACACACACACCTGCCAGTAATATAAAAGACAATATTAATAGAGGTCGAAACTGCCGCTGCCGTTTCTGAACATCACCTTCACACGCTTCTTCACTTCCTCTTTTCTTTTTTTAATTCACCTTGAAGCCTAATTCTGTCGCCGTCCTCCCACCCCTGCACCAAACTCACTTCTGCTCCTTGGCCTGATGACCGCTGTCTCCTCCTCGCTGTAAATACTCTTCACAACAAGCATCAGAATCTCAAACATTAACGAAAACAAGCAGATCATTTTCAGAACCAACAAAGTTCTCATGAGTTACTGTAAGCGGCATCGAGGAGCAGCATCTGTGCCACATCAGCCAGCAGCGCCGAACGACTGAGCCAAATTCAACAAAGATCCAGCACAGTGGCCTTGTTTGTTGCTTTTCGCTTCCTGCTGCTTGTCAAGACTGGTCTATGGGGTGAGCTGGACCCAGACGCAGGCAGGCACAGAGATGCACAAAGATCTTTCAGACAGTTTATTAAAGGGCTCAGGCTTACGCGTGGTCAAGGCAGGCAGGGTCAAAAACCAAGGTCAATCGAAATACATGTAAAAAGGAAACCCAAAAACAAAAACAGAAATCCAAAATCTCTATAACTATGGTCTAGGAAACAAACATGGCAAAACATGAGGTCTAAACTAATACAATACAAAGACAGAGAACAAAGGCAATGGCAAAACTTAAATAGGGCAGGAGGGCAGCAAAAACGAGAGACAGGTGAAATCAATGGGCTAATCAGGAGGTAAGGAAACAAGTAGACAAATAAAACACCAGGAAAAACTCTCAAAATAAAACAGGAAACAAAACTTAAATCAAAAACCATGACATCATGCCGCTTTCTTTGTTTTAATCTGACACATTTTCATGCACACTTTTGCATTTGCAGCAGAATAAAGCAGAAACTGAAAACACACATGTATAATTGCAGATGTGGGTCAACTTTATTGCTGTAATTTCACTTATTTATCCTTATTATTCATCTTGGATTGCATCTGCAGCTACTTTTCTGGATAGAGCAGAAGAGCAGCTAAACAGTATATTGCTTTAAAATGATTTTCTTAATATTTCTAAAACATAATGAAGTTAAAACTGCCCTCAGCATTGCAGCACTGTTGTAAAAATACAATCTGCAGCCTCGCTGGGTTCAGTCAAATTCATCTCGGACTCCGCCATCTCACAAATATTTTGGTTTGGTTGCACTTTCACATTTGTAGATGTGACTTCTCCCCTTCCTCTCCCCTTCCTCTCCCTCCTCTCCCTCTCCCTGCACTCTGCTGGCTCAGATGCTGAAAACTTCACCGAGAGTTGCGCGCAAACTCTCACCGACCAGGCAACGACGCGGCTGCGAGGCGAGCGGCTGGCCGCGCTCAGCTTGACGTCCCTTCGCTTCTTCATACGGGAAGACTTCATCCTGTATCAATACTGGGAATTTCCAGACATCAGATTTTGACACGGGCGCCTGTGTGACGAACAAGGTAAGAAGCTTTTCTTATTCTTAAAGGCGCAAACTGACGCTTTAACACTTGTTTGAATGTTTGCTACAGTTTTATGAAAGGTTTCCCCAGTTAAATGATAACCCAGAGATGCGCTCCGTCAGTTCAAGCAGGAATATCAAGACCACAAGTCTTCATAGGGCAGCGCTGCACGCTGACATAAAGGGAAAGTCTGTTAAATATGGAAAAACGTGCACATGAAGCAGAAATTAAAGTTACACGAGCTCCACACTGTTTTTCTGAGTCATTCATATTTTATAATTTTATAATATTCAGCTATAGACTGTCTGTGATGTCATTTCCGCCTGGTGTGAAAGGCGTTAAAACGGCCTTCTCAAACAAACATCTGCTTGTAAATGCAGGAAAGAGACAAGAGATGTTGGGGTGTCTTGTGGTTTGTTCGTTGCTAGGGAGGTTCTGCGCATCACGATGTTCTGGTAAACACATGCTGCCTAAAAGATAAATGATTCATGATACTCACATCAGCCTGTGGGTGAAATGGAAGTATGCCAAGCGCTCAACGCTGTGGTTGCTGGCGGAGTTACGCTGTGTGATAAAGGGGTGGCGTATTCTGGTATGTTGTTAGAGGACAGGTTCATAATTTGTCCTTTGAAGTTTTATTTTAGAGCTGTTTCCTTTGTTTTACATGTTGGTGAACTGAGCTCTTAGACTGTCTGAAATGATATGGCAAATAGTTTTAAACTCAACGATCTGAATCCAGAAATGAAATGTTCTGTTTCACTTCCTGCCAATGGCAACACCATGTCGTCTCCCCTGTGCATGTGTCAGACAGGTTTGGCTCGTCAGCAGCTTGATAAACTGACTCTGGATCAGCTGTAAGACACTGCAACGCATAGTTAACACAGCCAGTAAGATCATCGGTGCCCCTCTGCCCTCCCTCACAGACATTTTCAACTCCTGCCTCACCCGCAGAGCTATCAGCATTGCTGGTAACACCTCCCACCCCTTACACTCCCATTTCAGCCTCCTGCCTTCAGGGAGAAGGTACCGGAGCCTCCGGGCCCACTCCACGAGACGCATGAACAGCTTTGTCCACCAGGCTGTCTGGATGCTGAACTCGGCCCACTATCTGATTAAAATTTGGCATGAGGTTCACAAAGTCGGATTGAGGGTGGACTGCTCACCAAAACACCTTTGAAACAAAATGAACTCATAACCATGACTCTTGACAATAAGATTCTGGATGCATGGCATCATAAAGGAATCCAACACTTGGAGGACTGCTTCAACAAAGCAGGTGTCATCTGAACACCTGAAGAGGACATATAACCTGTCCAATCAGACCTTTTTCTGTTATCTCCAGATAAGATCCTTTCTGAGAGCCAATCTGGGTCCTGAAACGACTTTGCCTGTCATGAATGGTATTGAGAGATTTCTTTATGAGGGGAACACGTATAAATTCATTTCTAAGATGTATCGCCTGTTGATGAATGAGGGCCCATAGCCAGGTTTGCATAAGTCTAGAGTGACATGGGAGTCAGATCTTAATGTTACAATTGATGAACAGCTTTGGGCAGATTTATGTCAAAACAGCTGTTTTGACTCCTACCTTTCTTTATTAGTTCGTTATTAATCATTTGCCTCCACCAGCTGACAGATTAGTTATTTATGTTGCGTTTGTCTCAGTTTCTAATAAAATTGGGGGTGAATTACTTTAAAAAGTGCGTTGTCTTTGGCTGGGAGATGTTCAAGCAAGTCAAACGCATAGGGCCGCTCAGGTGCATGCTGGGTAGTTTCTACGTCAAATAAATAAAATTTAAACTAGGGAAATTGAAGAGAAGAACTTAGACTCGAACATGGATTTAATTTCGTATTTAGGCCGCCAAAGACGGTGATCAGGCCAATTACTGGGCAGACTTGTTAACTTTAGTCTTATTTGAACTAAATGTATTTTAAGTCATTCAAATACACAAATACAAGTTTTGTTATGTCTTATTTTTCTGCCTAGCAACATAAATATTACAAATTACTCTAAAGTAATTTAATATGTGTTATAAACATGTTAGTTGGACTTACAGTGTACGTGACAGGTCTGCATTTCAACATGGTTTTGGAAGAGGATGCTCGCCCTGTTGCCTAATTCTTTCTCAAGTCAGAGCGTCTTCGGCTTCCTGTAACTGTTTCGTCACTGTGTCTGAGCGTCTGGAGCTGAAGCACGTCGGTTCACCCCCTCACCTCTGCTCCACCAGGTTTCTCCGTCTGGATCCCGGCGACGTATGTTGGCCGAAAGCAGCAGCAGCAGATGATCTGACACCTGATGTATGACATAAGAACTTCCCCAATATCGGCCAGCTGAAGACGCTGATGGGTTGATGGCCTTTCTGCACCATCACAGTCATCACTTTGTTAGTATACTGTGGTGGTCCTACAGGTGGGTGAAACATGCTGTAAATGTGGCTCGGTGTGGATGGAAATGTACATTCATTTGTTTGTTCTTTTGCAGCAAAACAAACCTTCATAATTACTCTGTCTCACCACCTTTAATTCCAAACTTGTGCTTGTTGGGACATTGACTTTATCTTTGCGCAGGCCCATGACTACTATGGCTCCCACTGAGACTCACTCAGAAGACTGACAGTAACTCAACAATGCAGTTTAAGAAAGATAGGTAAACTCTCCTCTTCCTGTTCTCCACAGCTGCTGTTTATTATCTAACTTCCTACTTCCTGTTCCTGGACTCCCCTTTCATTATCATTCATCATTCATCAAAAGTTCGTCATTGTCTCTTTCTGTCAGGGTTTTGAGTTGAGTTCTTCTTTTGTTATTTCCTGTTTTATTTTGAAAAGAGTTCCCCTTGTGTGTTTCTGTCTACTTGTTTCCTGACCTTGATAAGTCCATTGGTTTCACCTGCGTCCTGCTTCTGTTGTTCTCTCCTGTCTATTTAAGTGAAGCCACTGCTTTGTTCTCTGTCGCTGCATTGTTAAGTTAGAGTCCATGTTCTCGCCATGTTTGTATCCATGTCCCTGCTATGTTTCCATGTGTTCGTGTCTTTTCCCCTTGAGATCTTTTTTTGAGTCTGGATTTCTAGTTTTTGCATTTTTGGTTTTTGGATTTTATTTACCACGCCTTGTTCGGACAGACTACCTGGATTTTGACCTGCCTGCCTTGACCATCCGTAAGCCTAGCCCATAAAATAAACTGTTAAAAGATCGTTTGCGTCCTTGTCCCTGCCTGCATCTGGGTCCTGCTCTCACCTCTTAACCTAGCCCTGACACTTTCATTTTGAACTTTAAGACAGAAAAGCTGTTGCAAAAGCAAAGATGTGGGTAAACCCTCTGCAAGTAGAAACAATGGCACAGTAAAGGTCTTCAAATCACATATTAAAGGGACAGTTTGGTCTTTTTGAACTGTGGTTGCATGACGTTCTCCTCCATACTCTGTATTAGCTGCAGTAGATTTGGAGAAGCAGCAGGAGAAAAAATCTAAAACACTTTATGCAGAGGTCAAAATGAAAGTGTGGCGCAAAAAATACAGCAACAATACGTCTTAGCATGAAAGCTAGAACGCAATGACAGGAAAGTCAGATGGTCAGCTGCTGTTCACATCAGGTACTAATGTCACAGTTTGCCTTTGTTTACTAGTTTAACTGACCTGGGAACTTGTCTGATCATCTGATTGGTCATGTTTGCTTTCACGTGAAGCACTCAGGCTCCAGCTTAACGTTTTTCAATTCGTGCAGATCTGCAGGGGGAAACCATGGCCCTCGTGACAGTGAACGGGACGAAGACGCTGCTGGTGTCGTCGTATCAGGAGCACCGGACAGGGAAGAGGGAAGGTCAGTGAGAGAGTGGGGGAACCAGGTTTTACTCAGTTTAGTGTCCACAGAGGCGCATGCTAGTTCAGCCTCATCTGCACTTTGTGTTTCATGCTAACATTAGCATGCTAATAGACTGCACTACACATCAGAAAATGAATGCTAAACAACAGCTTGTTAGCATTGTGGTTTAGCTCGAAGCATTGCTCTGCCAAAGCACAGTCTCACAGACCTGCTAGCATGTTTATGTTGAAGGGTGGAACAAGGATGCAGGCCGAGGTGGTAGAGCGACATGTTGCACATCGTTGAGGTTGTCCACAAACTTCATTAATCATGTGTCTTTTCCCTAAAATGATACAGTTTCCGGGTAGTTAGATTTAAAGGATGCGGCTCGCTAACATTGTAATAACAGTCTACCTTGTGTTCTGGTGCTTCAGGTTCGTGTTATTGTGGTGGTGCAGAGGAGTGAGGCGGTCTCCTATCACTGCCTTTTCTGTTGCCAAGGGAACCTGCATTTCTCTGAAGGCAGCAGCAGCATCAACAAAGACCACTTTGGCTTTGCATATGGGACTGCTGACATCATGTGTCCTCTGCCCGCGGGCTGCGAGAAGCCTTCTTATGTCACTTTGTCGTCTAAGGCTGTCGAATTCTGAAGGTACTGACGGGCTCTGCATGTCAGTTTTACCCCATGAAAGCAACGTTGCCCAAACTTTATTCAAACTGCTCCTGCATGATGGCACTGTACGAAATGAGATCGTCCACATTTATCTGTGGTTCTTTTCTGGTGTCTCTCAGGTGGAGGCATCAAATGTTTTCTAGCGAAGAAGAAATCAGCAGCAGAAACACACAAATCCTTCATTACAACTTCACCGCCTGCCTCTCCACTATGTTTGATTTCACCAACGTGCTGCAGGTAACATCCCAAAACATGGATTTTACTGGTACAAGGTGCAACCATAACGTTACGTGACTCCTTATGTCCCTGGTTTGAATTTGGTCTCCATCATCTTCAGAGTAGTGACCTTGTGCAGTGATGCTCTGCTCCCAGAGCTCCTGCCACGCCTGGATCTCTCCCTGAAGTCCTGCTCTGTGACCTTGTGCAGCTCCATCTGTGACGCCCCTGACCCTCCTCCTCCACTGTGGCAAGTCAGAGCAGAGACCCTTCAGTTTGGAGAAGTAGAGCTCCACCTGTCCCAGTTCAGGTGGTTGGTGCTGAGTCTCCTCCCTCAACTCTGATGTTTGCTCTCCGCTGAAGTTTGTTGGCTGCATTGCAGACATGCACCTGCAAGACATCACATAACAGCCTGTGACTCCAGTCCCACTGATGGTTGCACAGTTTAACTCTGTACATTGACTCACAACAGTTGCTGCATTCAGGAACACCAGAAACAATCACGTAACATTTTGATTGCACCTTGTCACAACCCCTGGGTCATATTTTGACATTTCTATGAACAGATTCACACGTTTGTTACGACAATCTCTTCATTCCTAGCGGTTCTTGGGAGTTAGGAAGATCTGAAGGATCCTATTTCTTCATGATGTGAAGATATGAGAAATTCAGACAGGCTAGAATAAACTCGTGATTTATTAATTACATATAGGCTTTTATTTTGCACCTTTTCATCACATTGTGCACTTCAGTCAGCTCAGCTCATATTCCTACAAGCCTTTTTTCTCCAATATACCTTTAAATTCTGACAGTGATGGGTGTGGACTCAGATCACAGACTATATCACAGCGAGACCCCAGTACATTCGACTGAGGGACTGTATATCTGGGACGGTGGTCAGCAGCACAGGAGCACCACAGGGGACAGTGCTCTGAACCTCTTCACCCTGTACACCTCAGACTTCAGGATACAACTCCTAGCCAGGTTGCTATGCAGAAGTTTTCTGATGACACGGCCATCGTGGGGTGTATTAAGGATGGTAGGGAGGAGGAGTACAGGGACCTGGTCTGAGCTCATGATGGACACCACCAAACATTACCACAATCCCACCATATGTATATGTATGTGAGCATGTGTGTATATGCAGGTGTGTATGCGTATGTGAAGATGTATGTTTGTATATTCTTACATCTCCTACTCCACCTTATCTTATTTAACTTTATTTAATTTTATGTTGCTGTTTGCACAATTTATGACACAACTGGATACCTGGAATTTCTTTGGGATTAATAAAGTATCTATCTCTCTATCTCTGTCTATCAAGTAATCGAGAATTTGCGTGTTGCCTTGCAGCTGGTCCAGGGTCTGGAAATGATGCAGTTACTGGGGGTGGACAGAGTTGTTACCCAGTTAAGACCGGTCCGCAGTCAGCTAAACACAAGATACTGACTACACACACACAGACAAAGGCATGGTGGAGTATTTCACATACTTTCCATTCCTCCCTCGCTGTTATTGTGTGAACAATCTGAGCCGAGCAGCCTGGCGCCGTTTGCCCCGAGCTGACTTCCTTCCTCCCAGCCCTCTGTCAGGAGTTGGAGGAAGTACATGGATCTGCCATTACCAGGAATAAAGGCTGTTGATACCAAGTTGACTTCTCCAGGTCCATGACGTGTTTCCTCTGCAGCTTTGTGCTGATCAGGTTTCTTTCTATTACTCCACGCTGGTTGGAGCCATTTTGTTTTTTAGGTTTTGTTTTGCGTCCCTGCGCCGGGTTATTCCTTTACAAATGCAGCTTCTGTTCCTCTAATGTGCGTTTGTCAGATGTTTTAGGGCAGATTCTGTATTATTTTGCTGTAGGTTTAAACTGAGATTTTTCATTTGAATTTGAGGCAGAGAAGATCTGTTTTTCACCGATCTGGCCTCTTTTCTTTGAAATGCACCAGATCAAATCATCTAAATGTTAAATGCACGGCCCAGGATCAGCTTAAATGAGGGCTGTTCACTCATCACAGATGAGAAGGAAGCAGGACTGCCTTAAACCATGCTTTCACAAAATACAAGCTCCCAAAACAACGTTTTACAAAACACAAAAGCCAAGTAATTTCCCAGACTTTGGGAAAAACTCAATGTTTAAACCTTCTTCCTGCTAACACCTAACTCCTCTAATGTCTCAGGTTTAGTGGAGGTGATTCCCTGGTCCGTGTCCAAACACATCAAGGTATCTCGAAGCTGGCTGCCTGAACACGGTCCTGGGGAACTCCACTACTTTGGCCAGATCGCTGCTCTCACCGACTGTGTCTACAGACACATGTACAGCTCCAAATACGTGGCCCTGCAGGACATAGACGAGCTCATACTGCCGCAGACGGTCAACAGGTAGCACTTTGCTTCAGTCGCCGTTCGAGGGTGTGTTTAGTTATGGTGCCTGACAGCATTTTAAATTATGTGCCAAAGGATAGATGTAGAAACATTATGATGAATTAAATAAATGGGTAATATTATGGTATTTAAATTAAAAATTAAATAGACAGTTTCTTGCAGGAATATATTCATGCTTGGATGCCAAGCACTTTAAATATATTAAGAGTCATCATGAGTTTTATATAGTGTTAATACAAATAAAAGGTTGGTGTTTTTAATACATGCATTTTTTTATTTTATATCGCTTTTAATCCTAGTTGGTTGAGTTGCCGCCTCTGCCGGTTACAAATATGGCCTTTAATCGCGTTGTATGCTTGAGAATAACGCAGACCTCAACACCGTCGTTTCTGCTCCGCCCGCAACCCAGGACATGCCCCCAGCGAGCTGGGAGAACGTGTCCGGGGTGAACATCCTGGCTCATCTGTACCAGGAGCCCACCAAACCCACTTATGAGAACTTTAAGGTCATCATCAACCCGCGCATCGTGTTCACCCCGACCGTCCACGGGCTGCTGAACCCCACGAACGGCCAGTTGGGTCGACAGGAACAGAACGCGACATACCACACACGGTAGGCTCACCAGTCGCATCATACGTGTCACAGCTTCCTCTGTGTCATCATCTTAGGCTCATGTGTGATCTGTGTCTGTGCAGAGCTCCAAGACAACCCACTCTGAAGCCAGAACAGCTGATTTACGACGGCAGACTGCTGAACTACAGCAAAGAACTCATCCACAGTGTCAATATTGTGCTGAGGGAGAGTGGACTTCTACCTGAGGACAACAACACACTGTAAACCCCAGCTTTATCTTTGTGTGTGTGCGTGTGTGTGTGTGTGTGTTAATTCTGATCTGTTTTAGCTGTTTTGTGAAGAGATTAAACTGAAATTTGTTAAAACAAATAAAAACAGCACAAATAATAATATATATAATAAATACATAAACTCATTTAATTTAAAAAAAAGATTTTAATTCATTAGTAATTAAAAGTGTGGTCTGTTTGTAAAGTGCCCTGAGACGACATCGTTTGTAGAATTGGTATGCTCTATAATTTAATTTAGAATAATTCAAATTTAGGTAATGATTATATAAATTATAATTATAATAATTATAATTCAATAATTATCTTTATTATAATAATTTTATAATTATTATATTATAATATAATCAGGGTGACTGATTAGTGATTAATTTAATTAAGACAGCTTTGAGATGCAGTAATACACAATGAAAATGGGAGAAAATGCTGGATTTTTGTGTGATGTTGTCAGAGACTTTAATTAGATTATATAAATGTAATAAATGTAAATAAAGGCATTTAAATTCCATGCAGTCTGACCGATGTAGTTCCTCTGTGTGACCACTGGGCGGCGGCAAACGCTGCACTTTGCTCCATCAGCAACAAGGAATTCATGACTCCACATCCACAACTATTTGCACACTAGAATATTAGTTTTAAATACTGTATAATAGTTTGTAATAATAGCGATCACACTCATTTATACCACAAATAATAACAATAATAATTAAAATGTTAATCTGAATTCACAGTCAACGTTTCTAATATACAGGTACAGTGAGTCTACTTACTGGCATTCTTTGTACGCACTCCTGCAAACGTAAGGTGTTGTTTTATTATTTTGTTTTTATTTTGTATTTATAACATCAACGGACATTGATACCTGAAGCTTGACACAGTCGTTTATTTTTAATTTAATTTAATTTAAAATAAATACATAAAGGAGTGGTAGGAACTAATGTGTTTTAAACAGAGTGGTCGGACACACACAGCCCACCCTCTCCCCCCGTGGTCTTTATAGAAGTGACGTAACTTTACCAAGTTTTCCAGGTGGTGACGTATTATATGTGCGCGCGTATTCAGTGTCTGCGTGAAGCAGCAGCGAACGTGACTGATTTCAAACACAAACACCGTCGGTGAACACTCATCACAATGCTCCAGGAAGCTGAGCGGCCGCGCGGACGCCTCCTGGTCCCCGGTAACGATGATGTCATCCAGGTGTCGACGGTCCCAGCCTGCAGCCCGCAGGACACGCACCTTCCCCGCATCCCAAACAGCAACGAAGGCCGTGAGGTGCGCGTGGAAAACCGGGATTTAGGGGTTTAAATCCGAATGTTTGTTAAAACTGACACAAACAAACAAATACAAATAAATAGTCAGATATAATCAGACGGGTTCACAGTTACGTGCATAAATACATGGAAAGTGTCTAAATACGGGACAGGATGCAGATCAACACAGATTAATTGCTGATAATTCACATTCACGTCACAAACATGTTGATTACAGCTGCTTTGACTGAGCAGCTTCTGAAGATGTGCACCGCTTTTGGACATACACATCAGAGGTGACATTTACAGTCTGTGAACCCTACATCTACTTCCTGTCCACGCCTCAGCCCCTGCTGATGAGCCTGGGGGAGACCACCAACCCCCCCTCTGCTGGGAGAGGCAGGCTGGCACAGTGAAAGCCTCTAATGGGACCAATGTGGGCTAATGGCGAGCTAAAGGGCAATTGATTTGTGGGTAACTGTCTGGGGCAAACCAATGCAGAGTGATAGATGAAGACTTTCACTGTGCAAACGCATGAAAACACCCAGAGAGAGCTGCAGTTTGGCTGCTCTGCAATGCATTGAATGCAGCGGACGTCGCATCGCAGTCTGTTTGCAGGGTTTCAGGGGAGTATGACTGCATGAACAGACTGTCTGCAGCGATGAAGCTTAAGATGAAAGCTCGGTTTGAAGGCTGCAAGTTTGAAAACACAGAAACGTTAGAAAGGAGGGAGTTTAGCAGAGCTCTGTGGCTGCTGCACGTCTCTGCTGCAGGCGGGAAGCTCCACGCTACGTTAGCCGCTGCTAGCTCAACGCACCACAAGCCTCCAACCCAGGGCTGCTCGAGCAAACAAAACAAATTTAAAAACATGTGATTTTATGCATTTCTGCTGATGCAGTTTAACTTTTTCTTTTTAAATCTCCAGGATCCCTAACTTTAGTTCGTTTTCATGATCAGGCAGAGCAACAGTTCATTCAGGAACGCTGCATCTTAACACTGCAACACAAAAGGTTTAGCTTTTGGCCCTGCAAGGGAAAGATTCTGGTTGCCCCTGCTCCAACACAACTGCTGGTGACAGAGTTGCATTGTGGGTCTTGTAGGCATGGAGATTTTGCAAGTTAGCAACGTCTCTGATTCTGCTGCAAACTTTGTTTTCCTCCCACGCTTTAAAGACAAAATGTTAATGCAAAAATAAAGTAAATGCACAAAAGAAGATCAACACACGTGGACAAGCAGTTTTTCTATTCACAGAATTATTGAATTAAATCAAAGTTGTGGCTTCGTTCACTTCCTGTGTCTGCACCACCTGCTGTTTGGATGGACTCAAGCTCCAAGCAGGTTATTCCGACATTGCACAGGAACAATAAATAGTAGATATCGAAACACTAGAAGAGAGAAATACAGTAAATAAACACAACAAATAACACCTTTATAAAAGAAAGCACAACACTAATTCTAATATAAACCCAGGAATACATATATACTCTACAGAGAACACTGAATATGCAGGAATAAACCAGACTTTCATCAGATCAGCGACGGCGCAGGCTGGTAAACGCAGCAAAGCAGGTTTTCTAAAGTTAAGAGTGAGTGTGGGACAGAAACAAGTTGCTCTGAAGCAGCTGGAGAAGGGAAACGGGCAACTTGTTGCTCAGAAAGTCTCCAGATCACCTTCAAAGATGACGACAGTGACGCGTTTACAGTGTTTCTGCAGCTCTGCAGGGGCCACAGCGCACGTTTAGTTACGTCTCATCAGGGACGCAGTTAGTTATGCTGATAAATGGTGTGTGTGTGCGTGTGTGTGTGTGTGCGTGTGTGTGTGCTGTTGTGTCTAATTACAACCTCCTCTGTGCCTCATTGCCCCCCACTGACTCCATGTGTCTCACTGTGACGGGGATCAGTGGCAGTGAATGAGCAGTTTGCTGTGTCGAGGTTAATACCGACAAGAAAGAGGGAGGAGGAGCAGCAGGAGGAGGAGGAGGGGGGGGGGTCATTCACTCCTTACACCTCTGTGCTCCTTCACATGAGAGAGAGAGAGAAGAGGGAGGACAGAGAGACTCAGGAGTGAGAGGAGGAGGAGAAAAGCAGGAGAAGGTGAAGGTGTTCATTCTGCTGTGGGATTAACTGGCTCCTCTTCTCCTGCTCCTCATCCGTCCATCCACCGAGGAGGTCGCCTGTGGCCAAACTTGAAGGAAGGAAGGAAGGAAGGAAAGAAGGAAGGAAGGACAGAGAGAAAGAAGGACGAGAGGACAAGAAGAGTTCAGATCACGCAAAAGGGTAAGGAGCAGTCGGTCAGCAGGCTTACATGTTGGCTTTATGCATAATCTCCTTACTGTGTGTGTGTGTGTGTGTGTGTGTTTTCGTTATTGTGTCCAGTTGAAACCAGGTGTGTGTCGCTTTAAGGTTATGACTTGGATCATATTCTGTGAGGCTAATGAATCATGCATCAGCTGCTGCCACCAACATTCTAATAACATGGTTTTATAATATATTATACTATAGTAGCAGCATGATCATACGTTTTCATTATACACTGTCACTGTCTCCTGTGGTTTGCAGCTGAAAACCGTCTGCTCCTCAGAATTATTTTCATTTTGTTTGCACTTTTGTCAAATTGTTTGAAATATTAGAGTTTTTGCTCCGACGGTCGACTCGAGGCGACTCCTGAGCGTCAGGGGGACGTGGCTGCACCTCGCTGTGTCGCTCGCGAGCCAGGAAAAGCTTTGGGCCGAGTGATTCGGATGGTTTCTGACATTTGACAAGACGTGTTTTTGGTTCTAGTGATAAAAACGATAAACCCCTCAGATTAAACCTGAACATACGCTGTCGTCCTGCAGAACGGCTCAGATTAGCGTCCACAGGAAAACAAAAGTGAGTAAAACCTCGTCTGATGTGGTTGATGTGGAGGTTTCAGCCTAAAAATGACAGCCTGAGTTGTTCAAATCAGACTTTTTGTGTGTTTGAAGCGTCACCTGACCTCCTGTCCTGTTTCCTCTCAGTGCAGATTCTGTTTTTCTCTCAAAGTCAAATGGTTTTGGATCTGACCGTGCAGCAGGTGTGGTTCGGCTCCCCGGGCGCTCACAAAGCCTGTCTGCTCTTATCTTGCCGTGCACATTAAGATATGGTTTTCTGAGCTGGGTGTAGCCGCCGTCATGTCAATATTTGGTATTTCAACACGATCCGCTGGTCAAATGAGCAAATTCACTCGCTTGAAGCTGGATTAACTGACTGGTTTCGACCTGTTGGAGTCACAGAAACCGGCTGGAACCGAACAAACAAGCTGCGTCCAGTCTGAGTCTGACGTTCACGAGGTGTTGTCTTCTGTTTATCGCATGCATTTTGCAGAAACTTCATGCCTACATAACCCACAATGCAACACGGGCGCCCACAGTTGGGTTGGAGGCTTGTGGTGCGTTGAGCTAGCAGCGGCTAACGTAGCGTGGAGCTTCCCGCCTGCAGCAGAGACGTGCAGCAGCCACAGAGCTCTGCTAAACTCCCTCCTTTCTAACGTTTCTGTGTTTTCAAACTTGCAGCCTTCAAACCGAGCTTTCATCTTAAGCTTCATCGCTGCAGACAGTCTGTTCATGCAGTCATACTCCCCTGAAACCCTGCAAACAGACTGCGATGCGACGTCCGCTGCATTCAATGCATTGCAGAGCAGCCAAACTGCAGCTCTCTCTGGGTGTTTTCATGCGTTTGCACAGTGAAAGTCTTCATCTATCACTCTGCATTGGTTTGCCCCAGACAGTTACCCACAAATCAATTGCCCTTTAGCTCACCATTAGCCCACATCGGTCCCATTAGAGGGTTTAACTGTGCCAGCCTGCCTCTCCCGGCAGAGGGGGGGTTGGTGGCTCTGACCCCACCGAACGCTTCCTGCTCACGTGCACCGCAGCGTTTCCTCCAGCAGCTCTGCTGAGTTTCTCCTCTTCTTCTTCTTCTCCTGCTTTCTCTGACCTTCTTCCTGCAGGACAGTTTCACTGTGTTGCTCATGTTTTGCTAATGTGTGTGAATCTGCAGGTATAAGATACACACTTACACACACACACTCACACGCGCTGCTGCAGGCCATTGCTGCACACAACCTTTGTCCCAGACCTCTGCTGGGGTAATTAGGAACTGAAATATTGATAGGGTGTGTGTGTTTGTGAGAGAGAGGCACGCTTGTATTTCATTCCACATGTTAGCATCATGTGTGTATTTGTGCGCGCCGGGTGGTCTTTATGACGCGTCCGTCCTCAGAGGGTCGACAGAGCTCAGCCAGAGGCGAAGGGAAAGTTCAGATCAGTGCCTCCCACAAACCACGTCTGCTTCAGATGAACGATGAGGTGCTTTAGACGTTCATGCAGGTGATTTCTCCACTAATTCACAATTAGCTTGTTCGTGCCTGGTTGGATTTGACTCTCTGACCAAACGCGACTGAAGATCCTTTGTCGTCGCTTTTAAAAAACACGTTTTACCTCTTTAATGTCACTTTGCAGTATGCACAGTGGTCCAGCAGCCTTATGGAGCCTCTGAGCTTTGGAAATAAAGGACATCAGAACATGAACTGAAAAAATCACAGTTTGGTTCGTTTTAGGCAACAAAGCCACTGGGTCAGGTTCAGGAGAACGTCGTGTTCTGGGTTCAATGATCGCGCTGTGTTCGTTAACTCCTCTGCACAGGTTCACATCAGTCAGCCTTAACTCTTTCTGTCTGAAGGGACACAGACAGACGTTCCTTGAGTTTCTCCTTCTCCTCTAAACTATGTCACATGACTTTCTTACTTTAAAATGACCCAGAGTGTCAAAAACATACCTAGCATTAGCGTTAGCAGCCTAGCATTAGCAGACAAACATCATCTTATACACAAACGAGATGTATCCTTCAACAACAACACCTGGGCCACGCTGGGCGCTGTGTCAGAGGAATGATCCACTTGTTAATTGCTGAACTCCGGATGCACAACGACATGGATGAAACCTGATCTGGGGGCAGGATGGAGGGGGGGCGCTGCAGGATCTGGACCTGGACTCTTGAC
>WARS01000077.1:140000-142500 GCA_008933995.1 Datnioides undecimradiatus | reverse complement strand
TCATCCATAAAGATCGCATCACAAAGCTTTGAGCTGCGGACCAGCGACGATGCTCGAATCATATCTTTTTGCAGCCGCGTTAGACACTCGTCATGCTTTCAGTTGCTGAACAGCTGTGTGTGTTTGCTGTTTATCTGCTTTGTTTACTGGTTGTTTTCCATCTCCGCCGTGCTCGATGCGGCTGCGACGGAGCTGCGATTCATTCACTCACTCAGTAAATGAGCTCTAACTCACACTGAACAACCACAATGGGAGCAGGACTGGCATAGTGTGTGTGTGTGTGTGTGTGCATGGATCAGTGTGTGTGTGTGTGTGTGTGTGTGTGTGTGTGTGTGTGTGTGTGTGCATGGATCAGTGTCTGCTCCCGGTGCAGGAGAGTGAACAGGAAGCTTCAGTCAGACTTCACTCGAGTTTGTGAGTTTGTGATTTGCATAATTAGCTTAATAATAATTAAAGTTGCGCAGTTAAAAGACTGACAGATGTATACAGACACATAACACTCTGGAAAATGGCTGCAGACACAGGTCTGAGCAGATAATCAGAACCAAAGCACATAAAAAGCCTGAAACTCAGCTGTCTGGGTCTGCAGCGCACCAGCAGAGGGCAGAGCCTCACCTGAATCAGACACAGTGCTCGTTCTGCAGCGCTGAGCTCATAGTGTTACCGTTAGTTGTTCTGAATCAGTAACTCCCTCCTGTATTTTACGTGCACGTCCTGCTTCTTTCTGTATGTAACATCATGAACGAGCATTTCCTCAGTAAACCTGCCATCAGCGCCTGCTCTGCTGTTTGTGGACGCAGAGTAAAGTCTAAATGTCAGCGTGTGGACGGTCCAGTGAAGCATGTCATTCAGCCACAAACTGCAGCACAATTAGCTTGTCACCATATCTCAGCGCGTGACCTTTGACTTCTCCGAACGATCAATCTATATGCAAATGAGTCGAGCTTTATTCATCACATGACCTCTTTAAAAATCAGGCAGCAGCTGGTTCGGTGCAGCTGCAGGGCACTGTGACACCAGCAGAGGGCAGAGCTGCACCTGAAGGGGCCGTCCCACCTGCAGACGCTCGCTGCTGCTCCACTCACAGTATAACTGTGACTGTGACTCAGCTTCAATGCTCTGCAGAGACTCTGGAGTCACAGCAACACATCACTGTATTAAAGCAGAGACTCAGCTTCAATGCTCTGCAGAGACTCTGGAGTCACAGCAACACATCACCACTGTTTCTGCTTTATACACTGGAGTACGACTGTTTCCAGCTCAGCTCAGCTCAGACCAGGAACTCGGGTGCAGACTCTGAGTGAATGCACAGGGTTGTTTAAGTCACAGAAATCTGCTGTTTTACAGAGAAAAAGCTCCAAAAACCACAATAAAAACTCTTAAAAACCACATTTTTCACTCGCTGGTGAACGTGGAGGAGCACCTCGCTGCTAAACAGTCGGATATTTACCCAGAGTCAGAGCTCTGTGTGGATGAGATGCAGTTAATCAGTATTTAATATAAATATTGACATGCTGGTGACATTTCATCAGCCTCCCAGCGCTCATTCATCTGTGGACTCACAAAGCTGCGATTAATGAACATTTCAGGTTTATTTGGAGGAAACAGGAGGAAACGAGCTTCTCCTCCTCCGTCCTGTGTGTGTGTGTGTGTGTGTGTGTGTGTGTGTGTGTGTGTGTGTGTGTTACCGTCCTGACATTAGCAGCAGCTGTAAGTTAAAACCCGGCTCATGTCCGTCCTGAATTATTAATCATGAAGACGGAGATGATGGGAACACACACCGGCCGCCGCAGGCAGCACGTCCATTACATCATGCCTGTGTTTGTCCAGAGCAGTGTGTGTGTGTGTGTGTGTGTGTGTGTGTGTGCTGCAACACAAGCTGCATGGTCACATGTTTGGCAGCATGAACTTTACATGACTTGACTTCGTTAGAAACAACTCAAACACAAGAAGAAGTTGTAAAGTACTAACCCACAGTATTACTTTGCAGCAGAGTAATGTAACTAAGTACATTTACTCAGTTCTTCTCTGAAGCACAGGTACATTTATCCTTCTGCTGCACCACATCTCAGAGGAAATGTTGTCTTTATGACTCCACTACATTTGTTTTTCAGCTTTAGTTACTGGTTTTCTTCTTTTTCACATCACAAATATGTATAATTTATATATTTTTTATTGATAACGTGCTTTTTAAGTGCAGGACTTTAACTTTGCACAGTGTGGGATGAGTTTCTTGTTGCTTGATTTAAAACTGAGCCTGGTTAAAACAGGAGCCTCTGCATGAAAAGTGTTTAATGTTTGATGCATGATGGCAAAGCCTGCAGACCTGCAGCAGATAAGTGCCTGTCCACTGTGGCACTGGGATGCTTGTTGTTCCATAAAAACAACAATTAATGGTGAAATAAACAATAATAAAGAAGAAGAAGAAGCTTTGTGTCTGTTTCTGGCACATGCTGATGGTCCCGGGGGCTCTCAGGGCGCCCGAGGCTTCATCGATCTG
>WARS01000077.1:132500-135000 GCA_008933995.1 Datnioides undecimradiatus | reverse complement strand
GCACGCCGAGCATGGCTGCAGACTGATCCCACGTCAGCTGCAGCGAACGCACGGATGAATGCACGAGTTAAATGGACAGATCCAATGCAACACACTGCACGTCCCCATGCACAGCAACATGCACTGTTTCCTGTTCACTGCATCTGCAAACTGCACCTGCGTTGCATGATTTGACAGTTTAATATCTGTAAATCTGTATCTGCACTTTGTAAAGGAACAAACTGTGCATGTGTTTTTGTGATGAACGACTTTAGCGTTGTAGAAGATGCAGCGCGTCACATGCTCCTGCAGCCAAAGAGACGCTTTTCTTACACCCTGAGGTGTCGTGTTTCTGCAGGACAAGTCAAAATGCATGATGGGACTGAGCTGTAACCAAGCTCAGCGCTGCAGCTGCAGCCTGGGTGCATGTTGATTTGTCTCCAACATGGCCGCCTGCTCTCCCGTGACGAACACTGATACGTTTTCATTGTCGTCTTTCACCACCTGAGCTACGAGGCTGGCTTCACCTCGTCTGCCCTCCGCCGGCCCGAGCTCGCGCTCTCTCTGAGCGGACGCCACAGGATCTGACATATCCGATCTGCAGAACGACCACGACTTCCTGAAATACGTCTTTGTGGGAATTCAAATGTCGCTGGAACTCAACGATGAGATGATTTTATGTTGTGACCTCACAAAACAAAACATTAGGGCTAAAACTCGAGAATTCAGTGGTCAAAGGTCTCCAGCAGATTAAAATACACTCATACCACATATCCAAAAGGTCAAAGGTCGACTTCACTTACACACCTACTTGACGCTGTGACCCGGGAACAGAAGGTCACCAACAGATGTTCAGCATCTCGTCTCCATTTCAGACCTACACCGGCTCCATCCTGGTGGCCGTCAACCCCTACCAGCTGCTGCCCATCTACACGGCCGACCAGATCCGCCTCTACACCAACAAGAAGATCGGCGAGATGCCGCCGCACATCTTCGCCATCGCTGACAACTGCTACTTCAACATGCAGAGGAACAACCGCGACCAGTGCTGCATCATCAGGTAAGGAAACGAAAGTTCACTGAGAAAAAGCAAATTTTCTTCATTTAACAACCAAAATGTGCCAAAAATACAAACTGTAAATGTAAAGAGTCAGCTCACAGGATGCTGTCGGGCCACTTATTGCATTAAAGGATAATTAGATATTTACTGATTTGACTGTTTTAATGACTAAAACACTGATTTACAGCAGTTTGCAGCTGCTGCTTCCTTGTTACCAGGCTGTGCTGCGTTTAGGTGCAGATAAAAAAGTCAGAAAATCATCAGTAGACCCTCATTTTTACAAGACAAAGTCCTCAAATTGTTGCACGGTGTGTGTGTGTGTGTGTGTGTGTGTGCACCAGCGGTGAATCTGGAGCGGGGAAGACAGAAAGCACCAAGCTGATCCTGCAGTTCCTGGCAGCCATCAGTGGTCAACACTCCTGGATAGAGCAGCAGGTCCTGGAGGCCAACCCTATACTAGAAGGTAGGAGCACACACACACACACACACACACACACACACACTCACACACACATATGAATTTCCGTTATCCAGACAAACACGGCACGGCGGCGTCCTGTGTTGTTATGGCGACTGTTTCTCTTTTAGCCTTTGGCAACGCTAAAACCATCCGCAACGACAACTCGTCTCGCTTCGGGAAATACATCGACATCCACTTCAACAAGAGAGGAGCCATAGAGGGAGCCAAGATCGAGCAGTACCTGCTGGAGAAGTCCAGGGTGTGTCGACAGGTACGCCATGACATCATCACACCTGTGCACCTGTATTTATAACTATGTTTAATATATATTAATGTGTTTTGTGCCTTCAAACAGGACAACAAACTAAAATATTTCCACTTGTGCACCGTGACACTGCAGGCGTGCTAACATTAGCATGCTAAAGCTAACATGCTAATGCTAATGTCTGCGTGTTTTTCAGTAAGCTTTCTGCAGAGTTTTATCTTTTTATTGTTGCAGAACGGAACAAATAAGCATCACACACAGAAATAATGAAAACAGTCATTTAAATGAAGTTAATAAAGTCATGTTATTATAAATGTATTATTATAAAACTGATTATTTTACATTTTATTGTAATGCTAACATCCCCATAGTGAGTAACTAAACTTTAATCGTTGTATTTTCGTGTTTTTGTCTCTATGGTCTCATGTCCTCAGACCTTTTTAACGTCTGTATTTCAGTCTGTATTTACAGTTCAGGTGTTTTCTACATGTACGTACATATATGTGAGATTTTACTCTTTAAAACATTATTTTGTGTTGCCGTTCTTACTCATGCTCATTCTTCTGCTCAGCGGGGTTCAGCATCGTGTTAAATATGGTGTCATTTCATTTTAATATTTTATACATTTCTTATTTATTCCAGTCAAACAGTTGCGTATGTGTTAGCTGTTAGCTGTTAGCCTCTCCGTCTGTCTCTGCAGGCCTACGATGAGAGGAACTACCACATCTTCTACTGC
>WARS01000077.1:65000-127500 GCA_008933995.1 Datnioides undecimradiatus | reverse complement strand
ACTGTGTCCCACGGCAAATAAAAGCAGTGTTTGGTGGATCTGAAAACTTTCATATTTTTCTATTTAATTCATCATTTCTGATTTAATTTCAGTGCAGATACAAACTACAGCTCCGGTCTGATCCGCTGAGTCCGATCATGTTGAACAGTGCAGGAAAAACAAACATTAAACCATAAAAACTGGCTCAGAGTGAACGGATTCGACCTGAGCAGCAGTTTAAAATGTACTTTGAGCACCTGAAGGCATCACGAGACGCCGCACCGTGTTCTTCTTCTCCTGCACTTTAACACTGAGGCGTCCTGTCGTGGTGTTTGCGTCTGCAGCTGTTTGACAGGGAGCTGTGTGTGCGTCAGCTGAGGTACTCTGGGATGATGGAGACCATTCGCATCCGCCGCGCCGGGTACCCCATCCGCTACACCTTCGTGGAGTTCGTCGACCGCTACCGCGTGCTCATGCCTGGAGTCAAACCGGCGTACAAACAGGTAGAGTGTAAACACAGCTCTGTGTGTGTGTGTGTGTGTGTGTGAGTGAGATAACAGGAACCAATCAGGCGTCACCACATGTGTGGCACTGTGTTTGGTCAGCGTGCAGTTTCTTCCCACAATCCCACAGCGGTCTGTTTTCCTTGGACCTCCACATGTTTTGGTTTCCTCCCTCTGCTGCTTTGAGGTGTGTGTGTGTGTGTGTGACTCTAAAACAGTTGACATGTGGCATTTCTAGGATGGGACCGGCTCATTGTTCAGGAAAGGTTGATCTGAAACAGCAGATAGAGCAGCAGCAGCTGTTTCCACAGACTGACACGTGATGTTTACTTCCTGCACATTAACACGTGAAAACAAACAAATCTCATGTTTCCTTCTTCGTTCTTCACCGCGTCAGGTTTTAATGACGGCATCGTCTTCGTCTTCTGCAAAAGTATGATGTAAAATGATGTCTGTACTTCCTGTCTGTGGCTCCACACTCACTGATCACTGATCAGCTCCAGGGACGTGTTTAATGCAGCTCTGTGACTCAGACGTTGTGATCATGTGTTTATTATTTATCATGTGAATCAACATTTTGTCTGTTTTTGGTCTTATTAGCATGCTAACATTAGCATGTAGCATGTAGCCCGTCAAGCTGCGAGCTGACTCTGAAGTGAACGTTGTTGGTGAAACGAAGACACATTTAATTAATGTCTCTCTCTCTCTTCCCCCCCCTCCCCTCTCTCGCTCCCTCTCTCTCTCTCTCTCTCCCTCTCTCTCTCTTGCTCCCTCTCTCTCTCTTTCAATCTCTCTCTCTCTCTGCCTGTCTCTCCCTCCCCCTCTCTCCCTCTCCCCCTCCCCTCCCTCCCCTCCCCTCTCTCCGCTCCCTCTCTCGCTCTCTCTCTCTCTCTCTCTCTCTCTCTCTCTCTCTCTCTCTCCCTCCCCCCCTCCCCTGCTCTGTGGCGGTGTCTCTCGCCCCAGGAGGACCTGAGGGGGACCTGTCAGAGGATTGCGGAGGCGGTGCTCGGCAGGGACGACGACTGGCAGATGGGAAAGACCAAGATCTTCCTGAAGGTAGATCTGCATGAAAGGTTGGATCAGCAGAGATGGACGATGAGACAAGGCCGTTAAACGTTGGGAAGATCTGTAGTTAATCAATATCAGTCATTGATTAGAGGGTTTAACGTCTCCACAGCAGCTGCTCAGTCGTCGCGTTGCTGTTTGGAAACAGACGTTAGAGAGAAAGTCAATGAAACTCATCAGATTCATATTTACTGTTTTATTGTTTATCGATCAGTTATTACCTCGTTTAACAGACTGATGACGAGGCTCTGTGCAGCGTGTGTGTGTGCGCGTGTGTGTGCGTGTGTGTGTGTGTGTGTTTCCTGGACAGACATTGCCCAGAGGTCAGAAGTCACTGGCGAGGCACATCCGTTAGCTGGTTGCCACGGTGACACTGAGTTCTTTCCATCAGGATGGTGACACTGGGCTCAGCCTCCGCGACGCCCCCTGCTGTCTGCCTGTGTTCACAGTCAATCTGAGTCTGTCAGAGACACACACACACACACACACACACACACTGTGAGTGACGGCGTGCAGTCGCTGACACTGGACCAGTTTCAACAGTCAGACACCAGAACAGAAGGAGGTTTAAAACTAAAACCTCTGCTCTGAGCCTCAGCTCAGATGGACAGGAAGCTCAACAGGAAGTAGAAGGTTTGGGGGCGTGGAGGGCAGTTCCCACACTTCCCCCGACAGGACGGACGCATCAGAAGACGTTTGAGGCGTTTCTGCTCTTTCAGGCGTCGCATTAACGAAGTGGAAACTGTCAGTTCATTAGCACCGTCAGCTCTTTAGCTGCTTCCTGTCCCTGTTGGGGACACTGTCGGCCACTTCCTGTTTCACAGGCTTGTTCTGGGAAACGGTTGTTGAATCTGATCTGAGTCCTGCCACTAACCTGTGATCAGATCAGATGAACGTGTTTGGACGCGTCTGCGCAGTGCTGCAGCCTCACATGCAGTGAAATGCTAACCTACAAACTCCCTCAGACTGTAAACAGCGCTCAGTGCTCACAACAATATAGAGAAATTACATATAATATATATTTAATCAGCATCAGCTGTTCTTTGTGTTTGATGAACATTAAACCTGTTTAGCATCAGCACGTCGTGTTAGCGTGTTAACGTGTTAGCATACTGCTGTTAGCATTTAGCCTGATCCACAGCTGCTCCTTGTCTTTAAAACCTAGTGAACACAAAGGAAACAGCAGAAGCGTTTCGTGTTTGTTTGTTTGTTTGTTTGTTGTTTATTTGTTCTCTGCTGCGCAGGATCACCACGACATGCTGCTGGAGATCGAGAGAGACAAGGCCATCACGGACAAGGTCATCCTCATCCAGAAGGTGGTCCGAGGTTTTAAGGACAGGTAAAGTGTTTCGCCGCGTGGAGATGTGGCGAGACTAAACCGCCGAGTCTGAGCTTCCACTTCCTGTCCCCAGGTCCAACTTCCTGAAGATGAGGAAGTCGGCCGTGCTGATCCAGAAGACGTGGAGAGGCTATCAGTGCAGGAAGAACTACGGCGCCGTGAGGAGCATCTCTGTTTCACATCAACACACGCATCAAATGACGGGATCGTGTAAACAAACCTGTTTGTTTTTGTTTGTTTCCTCAGATGAGAGCGGGATTCTCCCGCCTCCAAGCTCTGGTCCGCTCCAGGAAGTTGTGCGCGTCGTATCACGTGGCCCGCCAGCGCATCACGTACTTCCAGGGTCGCTGTCGGGGCTTCCTGGTGCGCCGCGCCTTCAGACACCGGCTGTGGGCCGTCATCACCATCCAGGCCTACACCAGGGGCATGATCGCCCGCCGGCTCTACAAGAGGCTGAAGGGAGAGGTGGGCACGCTGACTGTACTCGTGTCTGTACGCGATTACAGCTGATGTCAGCATTAACCAGTCTGTGCCCTCACGCTGTGCTGCAGTACCGCCGCCGGCTGGAGGCCGAGAAGATGCGTCTGGCTGAAGAGGCCAAACTGAGGAACCAGATGTCTGCGAAGAGGGCGAAGGCCGAGGCCGAGCGCAAACACCAGGTGGGAGACACGGCGCCTCAGTCAGAGCGCCGGTGTTCATCACCGCCCCTCAGCGTCTCCTCCCTGACTCCTGCCTGCAGGTCCGGCTCAGAGGTTCTGCTGCAGGGTGTTCTGGAGCAGGAGCAGCAGAACAGATTGAAACTGAGCGATGCAGCCTCACTCTGACAGCAGCTCCAGCTAAAATCCATAACTTTGCTTTTATCATCTCACATTATGATGCAAACGGGTATTTCTTGGTCACATGATGCTTAAGAAATCAGATTACTGGAGACTGACGAGTGTAATTGTTGTTGTTGTTGTTGTTTTCCAGGAGCGCCTGGCCCAGCTGGCCAAAGAGGACGCCGAGCGGGAGAAGATGGAGAAGGAGGAGGCTCGCAGGAAGAAGGAGCTGGTGGAGCAGATGGAGAAGGCCCGCATGGAGCCCGTCAACGACTCCGACATGGTGGACAAGATGTTCGGCTTCCTGGGGACGACGGGCTCGCTGCCGGGTCAGGAGGGTCAGGCCCCCGCCGGCTTCGAGGTGAGCAGAGGAGCGTTTCAGTCGCGCGTGATTCGTCCGGTCGGAGGTGAACTAAACACCTGACCGTGACTCCTCTGCAGGACCTGGAGCGGACCCACCACGAGCTGGAGGAGGAGGACCTGGACGAGGCTCTTCCGCTGCCGGAGGACGACGACGAGGAGGATTTGTCCGAGTACAAGTTCGCCAAGTTTGCCGCCACATACTTCCAGGGCATCACCACGCACACCTACATCCGCCGGCCCCTCAAACAGCCGCTGCTGTTCCACGACGACGAGGGGGATCAGCTGGTAGGTCCCCCGACCTCCGACCTCTGACCTCCGACCTCTGACTTAAATCACTTATTAGTTGACCTGTTCTGTAGAAATAATATTTATATTCAAACTACAAACAATTTAAACACCAGACGAAGCTGAAAATCACTGAAACGTCACCGATAACAGACGAATCCTGCAACGTTTCACCTTTTTGTGTCTGTAGCAGGTAAAAATTCAACATGTCAGTCGATAAATCAACCGGACGTTTCAACGTTTCTCCAACAGTTGAGCTGCTGCTCAACATTTAAACTCCACGTTTGTCAGAATCACGGCTGTTTGACTCAAGCCTGGTCTCAAACTGAGCTAAAAACATGATTATTGAACGTTTTAACGCCTTTTCATCATGAATCATGTCACCGTCTGTGTCAAAATAACAATAATAAGGTTTTATTATGTGTTTCCTGCCAAAGCCTCTTCAGCAGTGAGCTGTTTGCTGTAAAACCACAAATCAAACCGCTGCACATTTCGTTCTGACTCCTCTCTCTTCCCGTCCCGGCTCAGGCCGCTCTGGCCGTGTGGATCACAGTGCTGAGGTTCATGGGAGATCTGCCGGAGCCCAAGTACCACACGGCCATCAGCGACGGAAGCGAGAAGATCCCGGTCATGACCAAAATCTACGAGACGCTGGGAAAGAAGACCTACAAGAGGGAGCTGCAGGCGCTGCAGGGCGAGGGCGAGGTAAAACCCTCCAGCCACATGTTCATGAACGATTTGTGGGAACGTGCAGCGTCACACGGAGGTTTCAGGGGTGATGACGCAGAGCATCACGTCTTCAGATCAGGTTGAAACAAAGAGCTCATGACGAGTTCACTGCAGGAGAAATCAGCCCGTGGGGCGTTTAAGGCAACTGAGAAAGTCAGGAAAGTTGTGTTACACTCAGCTCACCCGTCTTTCCCCGCCCGCAGGCGCCGCCCTCCGACAGCCACAAGAAGAACAGCGTCCGACACAAACTGGTGTCGCTCACCCTGAAGAAGAAGTCCAAGATCACAGAGGAGGTGAGAGACCAACGTTACCATAACTAATGAAATATATGAACGTGGAGCGGCGCCGAGCGGGAGGACTCACAGCGTGACGCGTTTCAGGTCACCAAGCGCCTGAACGATGGGGAGTACAGTCTCCACGGCAACAGCATGCTGGAGGACCGGCCGACGTCCAACCTGGAGAAACTTCACTTCATCATCGGCAACGGGATCCTGAGACCAGCACTGAGGTGCACACACACACACACACACGCATGCATACGCATACGCATGCATCACAAGTATGGTGTTATCTAACCTGGTGTGTGTGTGTGTGTGTGTGTGTGTGTGTGTGTGTGTGTGTGTGTGTGTGTGTGTGTGTGTGTGTGTGTTAGGGATGAGATCTACTGTCAGATCTGTAAGCAGCTCAGTCAGAACCCGTCTAAGAGTTCTCACGCTCGCGGCTGGATCCTCATCTCTCTGTGCGTCGGCTGCTTCGCGCCTTCAGACAAGTTTGTCAAGGTTGAATTCAGACGTTTACCTTTAATGTAAAAACGTTTTGTTGTTTACGTGGAGCTCACACTTTGTTCTGTTTACTTCTCTTCACCCTCAGTACCTGAGGAACTTCATCAGCAGCGGGCCGCCGGGCTACGCCCCGTACTGCGAGGAGCGGCTGAGGCGGACGTTTGCCAACGGGACGAGGACACAGCCTCCGTCCTGGCTGGAGCTGCAGGTGCACACACACACACACACACACACACACACACACACATTGTTTACATGACATTTGTTGATTACAGCACATGTTATTAATAAAACAGATGCTACAATATTCACACAAGGACAGATTCATGTTGCGTTTAGGCGTTGTTGGAAAACTCAGTTTCCAGATCATTTAATTCATTATAGTCTTTTAAAATTGCTGCTTCTGCAAATACAGCAGGTGCAGTCAGATGCAACAAACTACATAGAAGTGACACAAGATGAATGAACATTAAACCATCGGTTCTACAGTAGATCTGACGACGTGTGCAGACAGTGTGAGCACGAGCCAGTGATCTGTAGCTTAACGCAAAACGCGCCCGACTGACGCTGTGACCTCTGCGTCCAGGCCACCAAGTCCAAGAAGCCCATCATGCTGCCGGTGACGTTCATGGACGGCACGACCAAAACTCTGCTGACCGACTCGGCCACGACCGCCAGGGAGCTCTGCAGCGCCTTGTCCGACAAGATCAACCTGCGGGACCGATTTGGGTTCTCGCTCTACATCGCGCTGTTCGACAAGGTTTGACACACGCACGCGTGTTTGCGCCCCGCCGTGCAGAAGGATGCAGGTTTCTCACGTTAAGACATCAGTCACAGCGAGTTCAGGAAGCTCCTCCTCCTCCTGCAGGTGTCCTCTTTAGGCAGCGGCAACGATCATGTGATGGACGCCGTGTCGCAGTGCGAGCAGTACGCGAAGGAGCAGGGAGCCCAGGAGAGGAACGCCCCCTGGAGGCTGTTCTTCAGGAAGGAGATCTTCACGCCCTGGCACTGCCCCTCCGACGACCAGGTGGCTACGAACCTCATCTACCAGCAAACCGTCAGAGGCGTCAAGTTCGGAGAATACCGCTGTGACCGGGTGCGTTTCGCTTTCCTGTAGAGTTTGATTTGTTTTGTTGTGTTTCCTCTGAACTCAGCAGCATCTGGGTCTCTGTTTGCTTCAGGACGACCTGGCAGAGCTGGCCTCTCAGCAGTATTACGTGGACTACGGGTCAGAGATCCTCCTGGAGCGTCTGCTGAGCCTCATCCCCTCCTACATCCCCGACAGGGAGATCAGCACCGCCAGGACGGTGGAGAAATGGGCTCATTTCATCATGGCCGCACACAAAAAGGTCTTTTTAAACGTCCTGCCTGCAGCTTTTAGCTTCGCAGGCTGTGGCTCCTGTGTTCCCGGTGCAGAGGAACAATCCTGCAGTGAAACATCTCAACAGCTGCTCGATGTTCTGTCTGAAAACCAGACACGATCACGTCCCAATCAGGCTGAACCATAATCGATTCATGACTTCTGCCTGGATGAGTTTGCATTGATATACTGACTGTATCACCCCCTCAGAGTTCACCTGGGCACAGGTAAACATATCTCACCTGTCTCTCTCTCTCTCTGTCTCTCTGCAGGGCATCTACGCCCAGAAGAGGTTCGACCATCAGAAGGTGAAGGAGGAGGTGGTGGACTTCGCTCGCCACAAGTGGCCTCTGCTCTTCTCCCGTTTCTATGAAGCCTTTAAGTTCTCAGGTGAGCACCTGCGACCTCCTGAGCATGTGACCAGACGCACAGTCTGCAAAGCATGATGGTCTTTAATCCGACAAACCAGCCTCTGCCCTGTTTCTGCCTGCGTCTCAGGTCCCAGTCTGCCTAAGAACGACCTGATCGTCGCCGTCAACTGGACCGGCGTTTACTTTGTGGACGAGCAGGAGCAGGTCCTCCTGGAGCTCTCCTTCCCAGAAATCACTGCAGTTTCCAGCAGCAGGTGAGGCATGCTGGGAAATGTAGTTTCCACTGCTGATTTATTGAATTTGACTATTAATCCCGTCGCTCTCGTCACATTTCTACACAATCTTTTGTTTGAATCTGTCTTTGGAATAAAACCAACTTTTATCCAGTTACTTCAGCAACAAGAAGCAGGAGAAAACAGGAAGTCAGGTGACGCTGGTTGAGTTTAAAGGGTCTCATTTGGTGGACTTGTTCAGGGGCGGGAAGCTGCAGAGTCAGAGTTTCACTATGGCGACCATCAAGGGAGACGAGTACACCTTCACCTCCAACAACGCCGAGGACATCCGCGACCTGGTGGTGACCTTCCTGGAAGGCCTGAGGAAGAGGTCCAAGTTTGTGGTGGCGCTGCAGGACAATCCCAACCCGAGTGAGTCCAGAACAACAGTGTGTATATTTAAAAACCGGTGGAGCCGCCGAAACAGTGTGTGAACGAAACGCCTCCTTCCCTCCACAGCCGGGGAGGAGTCGACCTTCCTGAGCTTCCTGAAGGGAGACCTGATCCTGTTGGACCAGGACACCGGCGAGCAGGTCCTCAACTCTGGTTGGGCGCACGGCGTCAACGAACGAACCAACCTCAGAGGAGATTTCCCGGCCGACTGCGTCTACGTCCTGCCCACCATGACCCGACCGCAGCAGGACATAGTGGTGAGAGTGATGACGGACAATACTGAGTATTAATGATAACATGCTGCCGTCACATCTGTCAGGTGAATGAAGTGTAATCTCACCAATCAGACGCTGGTAACCATGACACCGGACCAGCGCCAGGAGTCGGTTCGTGTTTCTCAGTTCGTCATGCCAGAGAGCGACGGCAGGGTGAAACCCTACACGCTGGAGGAGTTCTCCTACGACTACTTCAGGTACACACACTCACAGCATGCGCACGTGCATCCATGCAGCGCTGGAGCAGCTCAGGGGTCAAAGGGTCGAAGGGTTGAATTGCGGTTGAATTCATTTTTTTCATTCTCGACACGTCACTGCTGTCGCCGGCTCCTTCCAGGCCTCCTCCCAAACACACCCTGAGCAGGGTGATGGTCACCAAGAATCGCGGGAAGGACAAGATGTGGAGCTGCACCAGAGAGCCGCTGAAGCAGCCGCTGCTGAAGAAGGTGGTGAACCACGAGGAGCTGGCCCAGGACGCCTGCATGTCCTTCATAGATATCCTTTAAACAAAGCAGCTTCACACAGTTCCTGCAGAACGTGAAGCAGACGCAACGTTTTACACTGGATGACTGGTTCACAGCTGGTTAATTAACTCCACGTGCACCAAAGCAGCAACATGCACGGACCCAGAGCTCCTCGTCCGCTGAGGAACAGTTTGAGCTACACTCGTCCGTTTTATTCCTTGACGTCTGTCCCACCCATGATGAAGTACATGGGCGACTACCCGTCCAAGAGGACGCGCTCCGTCAACGAGCTGACAGACCAGATCTTTGAGGGCGCGCTGAAGGCCGAACCTCTGAAAGACGAGATCTACTGCCAGATCATCAAACAGCTCACTGACAACCACGTCAAGTGTGTAGACTTTATAATGTCTTTGCATCATCTTTGCGTCAGAGCAGGCTGCAGGGCTACACGCCAGCGTGCAGAGGGTGAATGCGATGTGTGTGCTGCTGCAGGTACAGCGAGGAGAAAGGCTGGGAGCTGCTCTGGCTGTGCACCGGGCTGTTTCCTCCCAGTAACGTGCTGCTGCCGCACATCCAGCGCTTCCTGCAGTCCAAGAAGCACCACCCGCTCTCTGGGGACTGCATGCAGAGGCTGCACAAAGCTCTACGGTAAAACCTGAAACACCTGTTAAATGGCACGTGCATCATGTTTCTAGTCAACTGACGTTTATTGACAAATGTGTGACAAGTGAATCTGACCTGGATGTTGAAGCTTTTGGGTATTTTTCACATTCATCTGCTGCAGGGGGGGATTTTCTCTGTGCTCACATTTAATCTGAGTTCAACAGCTGCACAAACGGCATAAACTGGGAAATCACAACAAGTTAGGAAGCCAGTTCTGTTCCAGTGAGTGAGACTACAGAGGCACATGCAACGAGGACTTTAAGTGAAGTTGAAGACACCTTATCAATATCAAGTTATTTCAGTTATAAAATGATCATTAAAAGTATTTTCTGCGTGTCGAACGTGTCAGGAGGGATCAGCGTTCGCCTTCAAGCCTCTGCGTTGGCGGCTGGTATTTGGGTTTGACTGACAGTTGAGCTGGCGGGGGCTCTCGTCAGCGGTGTTGACAGCGAAAAAAGCTTTAAATCTATTAAATAAAGGACCTTCGTCTTACTAAACGCAACTCAGTTCTAGTTTTTTCATTTCATAACACCAGTTTTCATCACACAGAGCAGATCGAGAGCAGAGACAGTTACATACTTGGCCGTGGCGTTGGTGTAAACGAGTCGATCACATGACCGACCGACTTTGTGATCAGCCTGCGATTATGAAAAACAAATGCTGTTGGTTTGTTCAGCACAAGTTTAAACTCTGAACTCAGTGTTTTGGGTCCACACGTCTAAACTGACCTCATGTTTTGCTGCCTCTGTTGTCATGGTGACAGCAACGGATCCAGGAAGTACCCCCCTCACTTGGTGGAGGTGGAGGCCATCCAACATAAGACGACCCAGATCTTCCACAAAGTCTACTTCCCCGACGACACAGACGAGGTTTGAAACGTCGGCTCAGTGAACGTCTGCCAACACGAGAACCGAAGCTTGAGCTTGTTTTGTCTGAACCCTGCAGGCGTTCGAGGTGGAGTCCAGCACCAAGGCCAAGGACTTCTGCCAGAACATCTCGACCAGACTGCTGCTCAAATCCCCGGAGGGCTTCAGCCTCTTCGTCAAGATCTCAGACAAGGTCAGAGGTCAACGATCGTTTCTGAGAAGTTCAGAAAACATGGCGCACGCTCACGACAGGACAGGACATTTAGCTCTTTTTACCCAAAGACTTTATTTTGAAGGTTCAGTCTGAAAACGTAATTCTTGTGTGTGTGTGTGTGTGTGTGTGTAGGTGATCAGCGTACCAGAAGGAGACTTCTTCTTTGACTTCGTCCGACACCTGACGGACTGGATCAAGAAGTCTCGACCAGCTAAAGACGGTTCGTACCGGCCCCCGTCCTACTCTGACGTTTGGCCTGTTTGTGAACAGACACCGACATTTAACCGCCTCCCCCTGCCACCTCGCAGGAATCGTTCCCTTCCTGACCTATCAGGTGTTCTTCATGAAGAAGCTGTGGACCAGCACGGTTCCAGGGAAGGACTCCTTCGCCGACTCCATCTTTCACTACTACCAGGTCGGCCTCACGGGATTTAAACTGAGAAACGTCTCATTGTCTCGTGTTGTTATCCTGACCTTCGTGTGTTCACTGGCGGCACTTCCTCCAACTTTACTCAGGAGCTGCCCAAATACTTGCGTGGATACCACAAGTGTTCACAGGAGGAGGTTTTCCTGCTTGCAGCGCTCATCTACCGCGTCAAGTTTGAGGACGACAAGTCCCACTTTCCCACGATTCCCAAGATGCTTCGGGAGCTGGTTCCCCAGGATCTCATTCGCCAGATGTCACCGGATGACTGGAAGAGGGTAAACGAGCCAGATGTTCAGCAGCGTCAGGCGACTGAGAGCTAACGCGATCTAACGTCTGTTTAATCTGATTACAGTCCGTGGTCGCATACTTCAACAAGCAGGCCGGTAAATCCAGAGAAGAGGCCAAACTGATGTTTCTGAAGATCATCTTCAAATGGCCGACCTTTGGCTCCGCCTTCTTTGAGGTCAAGGTAAACACACCTGAGCCTGTCTTTTCCTTGTGTCTCACGTTAAATCCACACTGTTTCAGCGATTAGCCCACAGTTAACGGAGAGAAACGCGAGGAAACCCGTGATTATCAATGAGAGAAGCTGCTGCTTCAGAGGTTTCATCTGAAACTGATGTTTAGCATTTAGCTGATAGATGATCAATGGATACTTTGACATCACACACCGTTAATCTCTACCTTTTGCATTTAGCAAACCACAGAACCCAACTTCCCCGAGATCCTGCTGATCGCCATCAACAAGCACGGAGTCAGCCTCATCGACCCGAAGACGAAGGTTTGTGTTTGCGTAGAAATGACGATCGTTCCCGTCTCCGCCTGCCTGGTGTTTACGGGTTTCCTTCACCTGCAGGTAGCTGTGGAGGAAACAGCCTCTTTGAGGATTAGCGTGCAGGAGATTCCTGCATACTCTACATTTAACGTAGAGTGTAACTGAGACTCACCCCTCTGTGTGTTTGTGCAGGACATCCTGACCACCCACCCCTTCACCAAGATCTCCAACTGGAGCAGTGGCAACACCTACTTCCACATCACCATCGGCAACCTGGTCAGAGGAAGCAAACTGCTGTGTGAGACCTCGCTGGTGTGTTGGCAGCATCACAAACACACACGCAGACTTTAAACAGTTGTATTCATCATGAAAACGAGCGCAGATCTGATCCGAGTGTTCATTCGACCCGCAGGGCTACAAGATGGACGACCTGCTGACCTCCTACATCAGTCAGATGCTCACCACCATGAACAAGCAGCGCTCCGGTCGGGGCCTCAGCAAGTGAACTTCTTACTGGCAGGAGGCCGCTGAGCTCATCCGGTTCCTGCGTCCTATTGGCCAGCACTGCAGCTGGGGGCGAACCTTCACCCACCAGCTGTGGAGGATGAGCCACAGTCCTTCTGCTAGCTCTGAAGGGTCCAAGCTCACCTGGGAGAGTTCGGCGGCGAGCAGCGACGACCCCGGCGAAGGCCCCAGCAACTATCACCACTACAGCTACAACATGGATGACGATGAGCCGTCCAGCGAGGATGACTACCTCTGATAACGCTCCGTCCAACAGGTCGGTTCCTCCCGGGCTGGCTCAGGATGCTCAGAGTCAGAGCTGCTGTCGTGTGACGGCGCAGCAGGTGTTCACCAGCGCTCGAACATCTGAAGGACTCTGATACGACGACAACTTTAACCTGTTTGTGGGCAGTCATGTGACGTTTACATCTACAACAAGCTAATCGATCCATTAGTTTCATCTTCCTTATCGATGTTAAAGTCAGTCCCATTGCTTCATTATATTGAAAAGTACAAACACATCATGTTATCATCAATAATACGTGCACTTAATAAATAATTGTAGGCTTTATTGTTGCTACTGGTTGAGAAGATTGTGACAAAGATATTAAATTTAATTCCACGCTGTAATTAAAACGTCTTGAACTGAAGCTGAGAGTCAAGCTGAACTCAGTCGGACAGTGATCCATCCAACGATTTGGGTTTTATTTGTGTGAAATGTGCATTCGAGCATCGCAGGAGCTCGACTCTTTGTGTCCTTGTCCTTTATTTAACATAGAAATACTGACAAGGTCAAGAAGCTGTTGAGTTTCCATCTGGGCTGTAGCTCTGAGGCAGAACACCAGGCGAGGAGCCTCAGGGTTTGGGTGTTCAGTGAGGAACCTGCTGCCGGTCACAGCTTTTCATTCCTGCTTGTTCGGGTTAATAAAGTCATTTCTCTCAGTCTCTGACCTTGTTAATAAACCGGATCTAACGGATTTAAAACTCCACTGTTGTTGTGACACAGAGCTGCAGTGTGTTTCAGGTCAGAGCCGCCGTCTGCTGCTGTTAACACGTCAACATTGTGGTGGTTTATGTTTACACATCTTTTATTTATCAGCTGTTTGTGTTTAGCTTTACATTTAATGCCTTAATTGTTGGTCTGTTTTATTTTAATTGAGACTTCATTACCCAGGATTCCTGTGGAGCTGTGTTGGCTTTTGTAACGTTCCTGTAGTTTGACTAAAGCCCTGGTTTAGAGTATTACACTGCACTACAGTGACGCTCAATGAAACTGTAGCTTGTTTTTGTTTTCACAAACGTTTCTTTTCACTTTCTTCATTAAAGTTGCTCCGTTTGCTCAGACACTCGCGCTGCACCATCACAAATGATATAAGTAAAAATGAGACTGGGCCTCTGAGGCTTTGAAACGACTCTAAACGACCTCCACACGGAGCCTGAGACCTCAACAGGAACGTTACAGCACACGTCATCTGGATCTGGTCCTGCATCAAAACACACACTGACACACACAGTCGTGGCTTTTAAATCAAGTATAAAAACACATTTGATCAGGAGAAGTGTTAAAGTCATCTAGAGAGACTTTCTGGATCCTGGACCTGATCTTGGACCTGATCCTGGACCAGACTCTGAAAAGCTGCTCAGAGTAAACGTGTTAGTGTTAGATGTCGCTGCGGTCTGCATGAAGCTGTGATGACACTTCCGAGGCCTCCTATTGGTTGATCAGTGGCCTCCTTTAAATAACTTAACTAATGTCTGTCAGACAGACGCTCACCTGGACAGGTAAGTTGTTTTCCTCTGCAGACAGAACACCTTCTGAAACGCTCTCCCTCCACCCAAACAACCACTGACGTTCAGTCACAGCCTCCCACGTCCGTCTGTTCTGATGTGACGAGCCCTTCATCCTTTAACCTGCACTGGTTTAGTCGAGCCTGCATGATGAACACACACACTGATACTTTAACAGTGCCAACCGTTCCACTTGTACCTCCATGTTGTCGTGTTTGTTGTTTTTGTTTGTGGACTAATAGAAATGTGTGTTTATGCTTCCTGTTGCTGCTTTAGTGTTGTTTTGGATCTGGACTTCCTGTAGTGACGTCATGGTCTGTGTTGTGTGCGCTCAGTTTTGTATAAAACATTAAATAACTTTGTTTGACTGATCAATAACTCGTGTTCCTCACAGCATAGTTAACGTTTATGGGTTTGTTTCTGACTCTGTGGCGTTCATACACCAGCTCCATGTTTCTCTGACTGACTCTTATTATCCATCATGTGCCAGCACCTCAGTAAAAACTAGGAACGTGATGGTGGAGGTCCACCGCAGACAACCAACAACCAAACCTTTTGTTTTCTAATGTTTTAATACCAGATGACAGAAGCATTTACAACCAGAGAAAAGTTACAGTAAAAAAGAAAAAGAAAACAAAATTTGAATCGTTTCTATAAAATCAAATCAAATTAAAAAAAGCCGTTCAGCTCAAATTAAAAACACCACAGAGATTCAACCGTTTGAAAGAACAGAATGTGGACTGTAATCAGTCTGTTACACCTGCTGTTCCTGCAGCGTTGAGCTGTAACACGCTGAACGACAGCATCACACACGTTGACGCTTCAGTATCAAACCTGTGGGTCGCACCCCTGATGGAGCCCAATCCAAACCACAGCTCTGATGCACTGAAATCATTTATTCACTTCATCACACAGGCACCGACCTCGAGCAGATCACGTAAAACCTTTGATCTATATGTAAAACGCACTCTTGCAGGCACCAAGACAGCAAAGCAGACATGTTTAGTTTGAACTAAAACAGGAAAACAGGACGCGTGTTCTCCAGTCTGGAGCGAAGGTGTGTGAGGGCCCGATGATGTGTTTCATATTTATTGTCATGTTTTGTTTTGTGTTTTCTCTAAGATATATCTCACAGTTTACCACTCTAATTTAAGTTTGCTTGCATTAACTTTACTGAAATAACGTGCAGAGCAGCATGCATGGATCGCCTGCGTGTGAACAGAACGCTGTCACACAGCCAGAAATGAAGTGGATGCTTAAAGATTTAAACAGAAGCTGAGGCTTAACCTCCGCTCTCAAGCTTGCAGAAAGATGCATCTTGGTTGGTTGAGTTGCAGGAACCAAGCATGTGAGCGCATGTTAGTGCAGGACACACTGTTGCCTTGTAACTGTCTGTAGACGACAGCCACATGTTCTGTTGCTGCACCACGTTCACAACTTTGTGTTCACATACTGTCACCAAACTCCGCAGGAGTCCAGCTGGGCCGAGGAGCAGTGGATTGGAGTGCAGTGGTTTGAGCTTCAGAAATCTGCTCATTAGGAAAACGGCAAGTTCTGCTCTTCAAGCCCAAAAGCAGCAAAGCATCACCTCGTGTGTTGTTCTCATTTAAATTCAAATGTATGCAGACAAATCTGCTACAAGGCTTTAATCAGATTTGTTTCATCCTCTGAAGTGCGCCGTGTTAGCAGACTGTGGTTTGGGAAATCCAGAAGTTTCTGTGGATGTTGGGAAATCCACCTGAATCCCGGCTGGAGATCTCTTTACAGACGCGTTTCAGTCGACACGAGCGCTAACAGGATAGATTCTGGGTGCGGGATCACTTTCAGAGAGCATCTGTACAACAAAAGCTGGATAAATCCAAAACACACTGTGTTTTCTGAAGAGGTCCGACGCAGTTCTGCATTGTCTCCTGACACACTCACTTAAGATGAAGGGTCGTGTGGTGAGGAACATCATATTCAATAGAATAAATATGGCTGCGCAGTGATAACTGTAGCTAAAATGCTCAGCTACTACTCTTATACTAACAGGAACACATCACAGGTAAACTAAGTGCTAACCACTTGTTCATATTACAATACAGTACAGAACATTAAGCTGCTTTGTTGCATTTGCAGTCTCAGACGGTCACGTGACTCTGCACTGTAACGACTTCACTTTAGTTCTAGATCGTAAAGTTTTTCAGACAAAATAAATATTCAGGAAACGTTTGACTGCAGCCAAACGATCGGACGAGTTTCAGCACCACCTCAGGCGGAGAGACCACACCCAGGCCTGTACGAGGGTCGCACAAGGGGGGACGCACAAAGACTGAGGCAACCTCATCAGTCAAAATCCAAGCAAGACCTAAACCTGAAAAGTCCAGGTCTTCAGTATCTCAGGATGACTCCAAATGGGACAGTTAACTCTGAATGAAAGGCTAGCTGGGTGAACTCGGGTTAAATGTAAGGAGCAGCCCGACGTGACTCCTTGCTATAGGTGCGTGCAAGGCTCAAACCATCGTTATAAAGTCCTGTGCGTGTTCTGTGCTGGATGAGTCGTTCTGATCCTAAACAATGAAAACGAAGCCACAGCCGTTTTTTAATGGCACTTACTGCAGCGCGTCCTGCTCCACCCCCAACACTGTGCAGCCCCCAACCTCACACAGTTCACACCTGAAACCTCTGGATTTCAGATCTAAAACCAGTTTAGGTTGGGACGTTACACGGATGGGACTGTGTGCGTATCTTTGAGGCGAAGCAGCTGCCGTGTTCACTGTAAAAACAGCGCAGGGTCTGTTTCTCGAAAGCGTTCTTGTCTTTGTTTAGAGCAGCTGATTCTACGTTTGGCACAAATCTGTGGCCACAGTCAAATAACGCCTCGCCAAAACGCCCCTCACAGGCTTTTGAAAACACGGCCCGGCCTGATAATACATTCACTTTTAGTACAAAACAGAAATAGTAATTACCGACACGTCCCCAGCCTCAGGTTTACATTCATTCTGTCAGTCCAACAGCCCACACACACACACAGGAGATCCCACTTTAAGACATGGTTTAAGTTTGGTGTGATGCACCTGATGCAGCTGGAAATGAAAAAGCTCCATTAGAAGAGACGCAGAGTCCTTTTATCAGCGTGCAGACGCTTCCTGCTTCCATCGCCATCACAGCTCCGCCTCCGCTCCGACACTCTCGGTTTATCTCAACTAGAACTCTGAGACGGAGCGAGCGAGGCAGGCCGTGTCACCACAGCTGTGTGTATTCACGGTTGTCTTGTTCCTTCCGTTCGGCGACGTTCCCGTGATGCTCAGCTGGTGGCGCTGAATGACCAGAGATGAAGATGTTCTCGAGCACGTCAGCCTGTGGGCTAGTGTTTGAACTGTCCTCACCGCCCAGGCTTTTCAGCAGCATCTATGAGATAACAGTATGGAGATGGTGCTCGCATCGTGTCCAGAGTCTCTCTGCTCCGTCCCTGATGTCAGATCAGTGAATGAGGTTTGTTCAGTAGCTTAGTTCCTGTCGGCCCACAGACTGAGGGGGGAGGAGAGAGGAGGGGGAGGAAGAGTCTGCTGTCTACCTCTCTGTTGTGCTCTCGCTCACGTTGTCCTGAACGTTTCCAAATATCTGCTGATTCTTATTGGACTCAATTACTTTTCCATTAAAAAAGGCCCAAAAGCCATTTTCTCAATTAGCTTCTTAATATAAGTGATGAGATCCTCCGGAACACGAGCTCCTGCTGATGGAAAAACTGTTCTGATCGTTTCCTAACAGCCACTCACACATTTCTCTGATTCACAGGCTGTTTGTTTACTGCGTGCTGCCAGAAATCTCGTTTGAATCTGGAGTAATAGTTGTTATGAATATTGAAAGTCTTCATGAAATCTGAAACTAACACCCTGTTTCTCTCTTTAAAGCAGTTTCCTCTCCCCCTCCCTCCTTTCCTGCCTCCAGTCACTCCTCTGTGATGGTGGGCAGGTGAGGGGTGGTGGGTGAACTGGGCGTGCTCCGTAGGTCAGGCCGGACGTTGACGCTGGAGATGGACCACACATCGCTCAGCTCTGCGAAAGAAAGAGGGGTCAGAGGTCAAACACTTTAGAGGTTAAACCTTCACTTGCAAAGGAGCATTGTGGGTAATACAGAGGCCATAGTGAGGGAGAGATGGCTCAAGGCGAACTTATACAATGGTGAGTGAGCATGCATTGATATAAACAGGTGTGAGACAGCCATGCATCTACAAAGGCAGCGATGAGGTTATAACAGAAGCAACATGCAAACTGAGTTCTGTGCATGATGCCAGGAAACAGACACGGTAGGAGGGACTTGTTTCAGGCCTCGCAGCTCCTCATGTAAACTTCTACAGATCTCAGGTAAGAGGCTACCATGGCAACCACAAATCAGACTACCCTCTGTGATTACAACTACTATGCTGATGTAAAGGGTAATTCATACAAACAGCATTTCTTCACAGGTCTCTGGAGCGTCTGAGCTGCATATCTAGAATGCAGCATCATCCACAGTGACTCCAGAATGCACGTGGCATTTGTTTTTGTTTTGCTTTTGCTTTCCAAGTGAATTTTAATCCCAACAGTTATTTAAATCACACAGATCTCTATTTGCTGAGCAGGGAACACAGAAGCTACAGTTCAAACAGGGTTCAGGGTTCATACAGGGTTCCTGAAGGGCTGACATGCAGGGCTGACATGCAGGGGGGTCATGGGTTGAAGACCAGGGGGAGGGAGACGAGGGCTCCGGCAGGGGTATCAGAGTGGAGGGGGCTCCAGCGAACACAGATGACCTCTGAGGAGTCTGACACACACACGCACAAAACACACAGACACACACACAGCAGGAGGTCACTGCATGCAAAGAGGGGAATCAAAATAACGCTTCGTCTCCGCTGGTCGAGCCACAACTTCGTTTAACTTACAACCAATAAAACAAGATGTGTTTCAGACTGAATGAAGACTGGCTAACTCTGAACTAACAGAAGTGATGTAGCTCTTCTCTTCATATCGAAGGTCATTAGTGTTGTGTCATCCTGACACAACAACCTGGCCGAGACACTCGTTGGGACTTAGTTTTCAAATGGGAGCTGACAGTGACACAGTGTGGAAACAGGAGCCTCCAGAGTGCAGGGAACTGTTCTCATACCCGTCCTGAACTTGCTGTACGGTCCGTTCTCGTGAGTCTGACGGCTGCCGGACCAGAAGGGCAGGCCTCTCTCTCTCCACCTGTGACACACACACACACACACATCAGAGAGAGAGAGAGATCAGAGCAGTACAGAACAACCAGGTGTGTTTCTGTGTTTACCAAAGCGCTTTGAACCTGCCGCATGCATGCTTTGATGTGTGTGTGCACGTGTGTGTGTGTGTGTGGGTCCAGGTGAATGTTGTCTAAAGCCCAGGTATCAAAGGGAGAAGAGAGGGTCGATGAAGCTGAGGGAAAATAAATCAGAGCCGGCCGCGTGAAGATGCACCCGGCTGTGTTTGATGGAGGGTGTCATCTGGCTGCCCGGAGGAGAAGCTCACTGACATCCACACATTCACTCAGTCTACAATACAGGCCAGCTTCTGCTGACCACAACATCTGAGCACATCAGAGGGCTGAAGCATTCTCTCTGCACGAAGCATGTTTAAATGCATCATAAAGTTCACTTTTATATTTGTCTAAGGTCTTATTCTAGATCGGGCCGTCACACTACCGCCTGCACTACATTACACTGGGTCAGAGCTGTTGACAAGAACTCTCAGTCTGATCAAAACCAACAATAAAACTGTTTTTATGGAACAACAAACACTGATATTTACAGTATTTTATGGGGCTTAGATCTGAATGATCTGAAAATATCATAACTCATATAAACAATGGCCAACACTACATAAATAAGCACCAAATTGAAAGATAAATGACTGATCCCACATCAGATTTTTGCATTATCTTGTCCCTGTGTGTCGTCTCTGTAGTCATCTTTCCTCCACACATATTCTCCATCTTTACAATGATCAGAAAGACATTTGTCTTCACTGCCTTCACATCACGGGGCCACGGTCACGTCTCCGGTCACACATTAATATGAAACCTCATCAGCACAGCGTCACTACCCCAACACCAGACAATACAATTAGCAGGGGTGGATCATTATCAGAGTCGTGTGTGTGCATGTGTGTGTCAACGCACCAGTGGAATATGAAGATTGCAATGATGAGGAAGGCAGACACAGCATCGGTCAGGATCCACATCAAACTGTACTCGTCTGGAGTCTGGAGAGAGAGACGGAGGTAGAGCGGGTTGATTGCATTTGCTGAAACAAACTGATCTGAATCTTTGGAACAGACGGAAGAGTGTGAACACGAATCTCATTACTTCATTCAGTGAGTGACAAATAAAGGGCTCGGACTGCGACACTTGTCTTAAAATGTAATCAAACTCGTTTCACACAGACACGTAGGTGGTGCGAGAGAACGTTTATGTAACCAAAAGGTCACAGGCCCAGTCCTCAAACACCCACGGTACCTGCTGAAGAGACTGTCAAACTGCTGCTGAACCTCCTGCCTGTCTCTACATTTTAATAACTTTCTGTTATTTGTTTCTGCCTCTGCTCGCTGCCTCTCTTTCAGTTCTGGAAGTTGCTTTGTGAAAAGCTCTGAAGAGGAAGCTGAGGTAATTCCTGTGATGATGGCCTTTGGTGTTTCCTCTGGAATATTCTGAGTCTGGGCCATAAACTCACTCTTCAATCTAATTCAGTACAATTTCATCTGTTTGACACCAAATTACAGCAGAGGTTATGTCAGGGAACTCAGAGCAAGCGTAGACTGTACAATTATATAAATGACACAGTTCCCACCATGAGATACTTGCTCCTGAGGACAGCGTCTCCTTTTATGAAGCATGAAATATGTGATTAATGGTAATCAAAAGAGTTGGAGCCTCCTTTTATCTCCTCAAACATTTCATTTCTTTTCTTCATGTATTTTTATCTGGTGCAGTACATCCTCAGGTTTGAGCTTAGGCGGCTTTACTCAGGGCAGCAGGGATCTAGAACAATAATAATAATAATAAATGTGCTCACCATGAGGAAGAGCGGCTTGTTGATGTTGGACAGGATGTGGATGGAGTTGGTGGTTACTGACTGAGCGCCGGCACACCAGGCCAGAGTGTAGAGCCACGGCTGGCTGATCACGTACAGGTTGGTGCTGATGTTCTCTGACTGGTACTTACTGCAGGAGGAGGGCGGGGGGGCACAGAAAAGGAAATGATGTCACTCCCTTGTTTGAAAAGTCCAGTGGAGAACATTAAAGGTCTCACCTGGAGACTCGATGACTTAACTCCATGTACAATTAAAAAGACAGAAGAAGAAAACAGAAAAGAAGGAGGAGGAGGAAGCTTTCTTTACAATAAAACATAATAAAACAACAAAAACAAGAAAGCCAGGAAGATCAGAAATAAAGGGAGCTTAATGAGAAGATGGAAAAAAGAGCACAGAGAGGGGAGGAGGGTTTGGATTAGAACGAAATGAGAGGAGGGAGAGAGGAAAGGAGGGAGAGAGGAAAGGAGGGAGAGACACAGTGACAGTGTTAAATTCATGTCTCACAAACACACACAGTCCCAGGCTGTTAGGATGAAAGTGTCCTTTGAAAGTCTGATAATCATCTGCTGTGGTAAACAGACTGAGAGGGACAGAGAAACAGGATGAGTGTGAGAGAGAGACAGACAGAGACAGACAGAGAGAGAGAGACAGACAGAGAGAGACAGACAGATCGAGATCAGAGACGAAATGATTCTTTTTCTCGTTACACAACCCGGAGTTGTATAATCTCCAGCAGTTGTATAATCTCGTTATTATTTCTGCTTGTGACATCAAACTGAGGGTCAGTCCAAAGCAGTTTGTTCAAATGGTGCAATTTCCTCTTATTGAAAGTTGTTGAAACACCGAGCAGCACCAGCTTCCAGCTCTATCAGCACTGAAATAAGCTCTGCAGCTCGCCCTGGTTCACCCCGAGTCTTACCCAACTCTTATTTTAGAGAACACAACCTTTAGAGGGCGAAGCAGCGAGCAGGAAAACAAACTGTTCAATAATGAAATCAATGCACACATTTCACTGCAGCTACTGTGTTTAGCTGCTGTTTACCATCCATTACAGACTGCTACTGTTAGAAAAGTTATACTCATGTGAACATAGAAGTCAACAGAGCCGTCACTCTGCCAACTGTTTCATTTTCTCTGTACACGTCTCAAGGGTTAACCAATCTCTCTAATCGTAATCGTAAGTCACTGCAGCAGTAACAGTTGCACTTTCAAAGAATCACTGTGTAAAGTTTGACCGTCCCCTGTTTTTCACACAAACGATTTCTTACGAAAACAACTTTGAGACAACTGTTACCACACAATGTCACGGCATGATTCATCCAACCAGACATCTCCAGCTGGTGACGAATACAGTGCCATCAAAGCTGATATTTCCATGTTTCAGTGAGATATTACAGTAAAGATGAATCAACAGCTCCCAGGGAAACTATTTCTGTGGACGGTGTGAGTTGTGTTAAAATCATCAATGTGTGAGTCACTCGACCATCTTTCTAGGCTTTTTCTTTCCAGATTGTTCTCCCACAGCTTCTGTTTATGTACAAGTACCTCCCACTTGTTTCTCTTGTAGTACTTATCAAGCTCTCATACCCTCTTCTCCTCTAAACCACCTCCTCTCATTTAACTCCTATCCCTCTCCAACAACTCTCTATCTCCCAACACTTCCCTCTTCTTCTAATAAGTTCCTCCACACCAAGCTTTCTTCTCTCCCTCTCTCCTGCCATGAACTTCTCACCCACATGCCCTCCAACGCAGCCTTTTCTCCTTTCACTTCCCTGAGATTGTTTTACAAGGTACGAGATGATGTCACCCAGAACCTTGTGTTACATAACGACACACGCATGCACGCACAATTCAAATGTCATGTTTCTCTGAATAAGTACAGACAGGGGTGTTCAATGGTTGCATAACTGAATATTGAAATTAGGGGCTATCAGCACTTCTTATTTTTTATGAACAACTTTATTGTCTACATCAGATTTTGGGGAGGAAATGCAAATATTTACATTTATATGGGATTTTATCTGCACAGCTGTGTTTTCTCATCAAGTGGAGGAGTTTCTGATCTTAAATCGTTGGTTCATTAATGAATCATCTAGAAGTCTTTTTCTTTAAAAGTCCCAAAAGACTTTTTTTTTATCTCAAGGCATCTCTTTCTCCAGTGATAAATGCTTTTCTGAGTGCGTGTACCTGATCTGTTGCTGTGACATGGTGCTGTAGTGCAGGTTCAGTCTGCTGATGTGGCCGTCTGTCAGTTCCTGAATTGAAGCCTTTTCACCAGAAGTCTGCTGCAGCTCTGGGTCCAAAGCCTGGACCAGCTCCCGGTCCTCAGCTGGCAACCACAATACCTACACACACACAGAGATTTAAAACACACACGCACAAAAAACACATGCACATTAATATACACAAATTAACTAAATGCACTGACAGTCAAAAAGAGGAAAAGCTACTATTAAAGTCTAAGTGAAAAAACAGCTATGGATCAGTTTTCATGGAATTTCCTCCAAGTCATACAATAAACAAACCCACAGCTATACCCTACATGAAATTCTCATGTCAGCTTTCCCTGAATGCAGAAGTAACACTTTGCATACATGCACCCTCTGCAGTTACCTGTGAGGAGTTGATGTGAGCCTGCACCACCTGCAGAGTGATGTTGATGTACGACTGGCTGTACGGATGTCCGTACGGTGGCCTGCGCAGGTCAAACAGCACTAGTCTGCCACTGCGGGACGCTACCTGCAGGAACTGGGCCAGTGACGGGATAGACTGGTTCTGGGCCTGGGAGCAGTCTGCCTCAGACAGGGACGACACAGTACCAAATGGATCCCTCTGTAAAACAAAACAAGTGTTTAGCCATTCTGAGAATTTATAGGAAAAAAATGCAAAATGCAGCAGCGTTTACTTCTGTCTGCGTGCGTTAGTCTCACCGATAAGAACCAGTCGCCAGCATTCAGCTGCTGTAGCTCGGCCCAGGTGAACATGGAGGCATCGAGGTGGGTTCGATTTGGGAAAACCTCAGCGACATTAGTTGTTCTCCTCAGAGTTGAGTCATGCATCAGGAAGGGAACGCCGTCATAACTAGAGAGAGGGAGGAGCGAGGGGAAAGTGCATGGCACAAAAAGGAGAGGTTGGTGGTGACGAGTGAATGTAAATGAAAGAAGATGAGAGCAGGGAAGTAGAGTGCAAAGGAAAGGAAACAATAAAAGGAGAGGAGAGGAAATGAGGAGAGAGGAAAAGAGGATGATTTAAGTCACCAATAAGCTTTTAATTCTCCAAAGCCCTGTTCACTGCTCAGAACAACAGCAATCAAATTAAGTCACACAAGCAGTCGCAGTAAGCCTGTCATCTTAATTAATCAAATGAGCAATATCTGTTTTGTAAATGCCCATAAATACACACACACACACACACACACACACACACACACACTAATAGTTTGCCTCACAAAACCTTTGACAGTTTCATTACACAGGAACTGCCTAGTAGCCACAATCATTCATCCAGACACACACACCTCATTCTAACACACACGGTAACTACCAGACTCACTGGGGTCACCAGCAGCATGGGATTAAGCTAACTCTCTGACGCTGAGTCATGCCATGTTGCTAATCCCCCTGTTTTCAGGCTGTAAAAGCCCACCAGCCGTGGGCTAATGGGAGGGCTAACAGCTAACTGGATTAGCATGGCAGTAATCACCTTAGCACTCAGAGTAGCACGCTAGCATCTGATCTGTTCAATTAGCATCAAGGCACAGACTCAGCACCATTTCATTGACTGCTCCGACGATCGTTTCAGCAGCAAGTAAACATGTTTTGACCTTTCCTGTTATTAAACGTCATTCATGATGTGATCATTTCACTTACGGTGAAAAATGAAAATGAATTATTAAATAAAGAGAGTTTTAGGCAAAGGGCTTTGTTTTATATAGGGTCTAGGCAGATTAATTTTAACACACGCACACACACACAAACACAAGTGAGAGCCGTTATTACCTGATGGTGACATCAGTCTCCAGTCCAGCTCCACCAGCTTCCACTGCCTTCTCAAACGACATCACAGTATTCTCTGGAGCCAGCTATACACAGACACAGACACACACACAGACACAGACACAGACACACACACACAGACACACACACACAGACACACAGAGTGAGACAAAATGTCCACATCTCCAGATTTCAGCAGTGATGTTGATGACTGAAATATTTTCCTAACCAGTAAACTTTAAACAGAGCGAGACAGAACCAGCTATCACCGTTTCTTTTCAGCCTTACCATCGGAGCTCCTCTGTGCCCAATGAGTTTTGGGGCCGGTCCCAGTGTTCCTGCCTCCTTAATGCAGGGTGAGTACATTCCCAGCGGTACCAGGTAGAGAGAGAACAGCACGGACAGGTAGAGACCCAGGACAACCACCTGGCGCACTGAGGATCATAGCACAAAAATTCAGGGATCGAGATCAATTTAACAAATGGATCTCGTCATGATTTGCAGCCTGACAGCGGCAGGTTGGGAAATGTTAACATATTTGCCAAAACAAACAAATCCTAAAACAGACAGATACACCTCTGATGTTTTAAATATTGCCCAATTAAGGTTTATCAGAGTGTGCTGGTGTAGGAACTGAGACCTAATCAGGATTATATACAGTAAATCTGTGCTGATAGGATCAACATGGTGGTCTGACTCTGAACAGCAGCCATGTGGGCAACTGGCAGAGTGATGTCTGTCTGGTTAGGACACAAATCCTCCTGGGAACGCAGACTAAACCACATTATATAGAAGAGACTCAAACTAAATTATCTGTATTTTCTTGGTAATTGAAACCTGGAAATCTAAAATACATCCTTAATAATATTTTTTTTAAAGTAATATGCATGCAGCGTATTTATCTGTTGACAGTTGTTATTCAGTCACCAGGTTTAATAAATGACCCAGCTCCGGGTAGAAAACCCTGCTTCACTGGCCTCACTCGCTGCGCCCAGATTTGGGTGGGTGGCTCATTTCATTACAGCAGAACAGGGGAGAGCTATATTATAACCTGTGCTTTGGCAACTCTCCTGCTCCCTTATCTCCTGCCAGGAGAGACCCCCGACATGACTCAGCATCACTTTACCAGCTGAATCACCATGGCAACCAGGGACAGTACCCATGGAGACCAAAGAGAGAAGACTGGCGCAGAGAGACGTAGAGGTCAAAGCCATTCGGTGGTGAGGAAAAGGCATTCAGACACAATTCAAAGTGAAGTAAAAAGAGACAGACGGCAGTGAAAGAGGCAGAACAGGTAAGAAAGGGCTCCTGAATGATCAAGAGACCCATAAAACTGAGTGAGTGAAGGAAGAAGGAGAGCTTCACAGAGACAAAGACCAGAGAGCAAAACTGAGCGGGAAAATGAGACATTGATTTTCTGTTAAGAGGAAGTGGAGAGTGAGAAAGAAGATGAGCCCGGAGATCGACAGTTGCGTAATCCATGCCAGATAAGTGCGTCACGTTGCTGAGGGGTACGTTTGATTTCAGAATAGCTTTATTCCCGGTGGGCGGGGCAGCTCAGTATTGGAGCCTTTCGAGCCGAGTCATTTCAAAACGCTCCTTCAGCCCTTTCATCTGTCAAGTTACGGTGCTGCCGTAACTATAATCCCAAAGAAAGGCTGGTTGTGCTTGTCACTTTATTTCTATTCCTCTGTCTATAAAACACAGCCAAACACAGAGCGTTCTGATGTACAGGTCCTGAGTGCTCCTGGGCTTTTTGGGGGTCAAGAGTAATTTAAATGAATCTACAAGGATTAACACTATTAAAAAGTTTTAGATAATAAGATGTAATGTTACAATAACTATTCTAAAAATGTAAAATAATCCCAGCAACAACTGACTAAGCATATACCAACTGTTTACATGTTGTTGCCCAGTAATTACTGAATCCACAACTCTTCCAACCAGTCATTGTTACAGAGCCACATCTCACCTCAGTATTAGCTTTGAAGTTGAAAGAGATAAATACTCTTCAGCTTGCTTACCTCGTTTGTTCATACGGAAGAAGTGCAACGCTATTGGCCAGGAGAGAATCGCCATAAGTGAGAGTGCAGCCACGTGCAGGAAAGGTGCTGTCACCTACAGAGGAACAGAGGAAGAGAACGACAGAAGCATTACAGTTTGTGTAGATTTGACATGAAGAGCCGCAGCGTTAACTGGCTGCGTGTTTCAGTGTGAACTCACCTGCAGGGAGAGAAGGAGTGTCTTCCATTCTTTGCTCCACAGATCAGACAGGATGGCGGTGGCTGTGACAGAGAACGCCAGCGTCAGCACGATGCCAGTCTGACAGAGACACAGGAGGAGGATGGAAAACAACTTTTAACAAGAACACAAAAATACAAAGAGCCTGCCAGTGTTTCTGTTTATGTACTCTCCAAGAGTGCCATACCTTGTGGCTCCAGTGAAGATACAGCCTCTGACCCTCAGAGAGAAGACACACAGCCAGCACCTGAACATGATTTGATATTTATTAAAATTGTTATATAAAGCACATTAATGACATTTGCTTCTTTTTAAAACTTTATCCACAAAAAGTTTTATAAAATATCAGTTTTGAAATTACAGTTTATTAAATCTTTGTGCTTGTATCCCTCAGCAGATGGAATAAATGTTTAAAACTTATCTTATCATCTGATCTTGTTAACTTGTGTTGTATTGTAGAAAAACTCTGCTGCAGATATTTCACTCACTTTGTCTGTTTTCGTTCTTCTGTATTATATAATAAGTCTTACATGATGTTTGTCAGCTCAGGCAAGTGGAAAAGCTTTTAAATGTCACACAATGTGTTGGGGAGCCGAGGGGCAAATGTGCATGCAATGAAACACATTGTTTCAAGCGCTGCGGTTCACACGTCAAATCAGGAACCACCAAGTGCTGACTGACACTTCAGCTCACACCACATACCACCAGTCGCAGAGCTTTAAGGTCAAGTGTCTTGTTTAATGACACAACAGAAGTATTTTCCATCACATTACAGAAAAGGTGTTTGAATCTGCCACCTTCAAATGAAAAACAAGGGAGGCTACCACTCTAACGTAGCTGCACACAGTTTATTATTAGACCTCTGAGTAAACAAGACATATGACTGTTGTTTGTTTCTTTTTGTTTTATTTATCTGTATTATGTTTTATTGTATAATTTATAATGCAAGTGCTTAAACTAGACAAGCTGAAATCACATCAGTACATACCAACAGCAGGGCGATGTATGTGAAGAGAGCAGCAGCAACTACCAGCAGGACCAGAGACCAGGGAAACCAAAAACCCAGAGTCCCAAAGTTAAACCTGAAGAAGGACACGAAAAACAGTCAAGAGCTATCACAGGCAGCCAGTCGAGTCTGAATGAGCAGCATCAACTCTGCCCCCATCATGACAACAACAAATGCTCTACACACCGCATTAAAACACCCAAAAGCATGCACAGCTTGAGACCCACCAGTCAAAGTCATTGTAGTCGTTCTGAGCTTCACTCCAGAAATAGAGGAATAAGAAACTCAGGAAGAAGGTGAGGATCAGGAGGCCAAAACTGCCACACTCCACCTGCAACAGACGCACAATACGAAAGATACTTACCACATTTTTGAAGTGCACTTTGATGAAATGTGTTTATTAAAGGATAAAGCTTAACAAGCATCTATTTATTATATTTATTATATTCTTTATCTTAGCATCTCACAGCTTTATGGTCATAAATGGGGAGAAAACAGCAACTACCCAATGCTGCACAGAAGAAGTCAATCATAGTGAGTGAGGGAGTCCATACGGAAGCAGGATGTGTTGGTACAGGCTGAGAGACGTGCTGATATTTTTCAGAGAAAAGCAGCAGCTGACTGTTGGAGTCAGCAGGCTGGACGGAGGGAAACCGGCTGGGGAATCAATACTCGCTGCACGATCAGCAAACTAACCAAACTCAGCTCACTGCTTATACAGTAGATGGTGCTGTGTGTGGGCGTGTGTTTACCTTGCTGCAGCAGCACTCTCCTGGCTGCGCTCGGGCTCTTTGGTATCGTCTCCATTGGCAACCATACAGGCCAGCCAGGCAGGAGACAAATGGCTGGTGTTCATACCTGGTACAGTCAATTAGGAATCATCCCATCAGTGAAATCAATGATATATTCAGACATTATTGACATTATTGAAAATACTAAAACATTGTATAATTTAACAGATAATGAGCAACAAATTACCTGATTGACAAAAACAATAACTCTTAAAAAGCATATTTGACCGAGGCTGGCAGGGTTCAGATTCATGATCAGATCTGATATTGGATTCAGATTAAATAAGGTGCTACCAAACCCACCACGGTACTTCATATGACTGTAGTCATATCAATTTGTTTCAAAAATAACAAAATAGCCCTCTTTAGATGATGCATTCAGGCTCTCTCAGAACAGAAAGACGCTCTGTGACTCATCCCCCCGAGCAGACACAGACAGCAGGCTGTAATGCATTACAACAAGCAGTTCTCCACCAAGAGTACACAGCAAAGTTTGTAGATCATCCTGAGTAACCAAGACATTGTTTTGAAAAAGATATTACTCCTGAGTTTTTGTTTTCTGATGCTTTATAACAAATTATATTTAGCTCCACTGTATGAAGGTGGTGGCAGTAGATGATCCGTCCCCACATTACCAAAAATTGCGGTGCATTTGAAAAAAACAGTAGTTAATATGACTGATGGCTTCCAGTGCAGCCAAAAAACTAATTACTGCTATCTATCTCTATAGTTACAGTTCCACAGCGGCCACTAATGTGAGCGCCATTATAATAATATTACTGAGGAATCAGCCTATATGTCAGATGATAAACTTTCTTTATAATGAAGTGTGGTAACTGTGTGTGTTGTTTGTACCTTTGCAGCAACTGCCGCCGAACCACCTTTAGCTTCCCCAGCTTCAGTCTGGTCAGGGGCATACACTCACCCACAGCCCGGCATCACAGAAACAAAGAGAGAGGGGAGGAAGGAGGGGGGAGCCGGGGGTGAGTGACAGAGACAGAGGACAGAGGGAAAAGGCAGGAGTGTTGGCAAGAACACTACCTTGACCTGGAGGGGGAGAGGAAAGTTTGAATCAATTTAAAATGTATTTATAGGAAAACTAGAGTCAGCAGGCTTGTATGTACAGATAGATACACTCTTACAGAAATACACAGTGACCTATATCTGATATAACGTGTGTCTGCTCTGGTGATTTATGACACACACACACACAGATATCTGTCCTACTTTGTTTACGCTAACCTATCATGCCGTGTCCAAAGCTTCCTGACCTTCAGCTGACTCCAGTAATGCTACAATTAGACCAGTCGCTATGGAAACTTAAATCTCAAAGGCAAATCAGCCAGCCAGCCAATTATCAACACTGAAGCAATTAGCTGATTAACAGATTAGTCAATAATGATTACTCAATAAAAAGAAAATCCACAAGTATCTATTAATAGTTGAAGTAACTGATTTAGTACCTTATATGTTAACAGAACATTGCTGCAACATAAGCAATGTGGATGGCAATATGGGCTCTTAGAGTTTGTGGTGGATATTTTACAGACCAAATATTTATTAACTTATGAGAAAATTCCTGGTGGATCAATCAATACTGATAGTTAAGTGTAGCTGCAGCTCTCCTTCACATGAACTGCTCCTACCCATAGCTGTGACAGCACCTGGTCAGAGACATACGTATTGCTGATAATGGTGGACGTCCTACATGAGAAGCTTGGTGAACAGTTTGACTCGGGTTAATAATAATGTGTTTTTTGGGAAGGGTTGCATTTCACCTCTTTGTTTTCCTACCACAACGTTCTTTGGAAACAATGACTACTCCTGATTATAAAAACCAAATGAGATCTTTTTTGTCACATACAGAGACACTGAGTCGAATTAATACTTCTCCACAAAAGGATTTAGACTGTTTTCCTCAAGCTGATGATTTAACACCTCAACAACAGCAGCACTGTGGTTTAATAATAATTATGCAACAGCTCAATCCAATGTCCCACTGAGCCAAATACCAGAGCCAGACAGCAATCAACAATTATCCAAGTGAAGCAGGCCAATTCATCAGTCCAGCAACAAGTCAGGCATCTCAGGAACAGGAACAGCCCACCATGGTTTACTTGTCATATTAAAGATCAACATTAAGTTTGTAAAGTGTACATTTAATACCATCCAAAACAAACACAGCAATCACACTATCCTGTCATTACTACTCTGCACATCTTTACTCAAATCCTCAGGACAACCAACTTTGATTTTTGCAAACTTTTAATTTTATCAAACAAAATAAAATGAGACATCACTTCTTCACACTGAACAGCAGCCCAAAATCTGAGGATATTAATATTATATTAAGCAGAGAAAGAAGCTATTTAATCGTTATTAAATTGTGTTGATAGATTAAATGATTATTAATTCAGTGCTTCAGCTCAAACATAACATTTTCTCTTTCTTCAGGATCACAGAGCAGACCCAGCAAACCGCTGAGCTTCCTCATTTCTGTAGTTCAACTAACAGTGATCCTGATGTGTTCCAGACCCAGATAGGTGGCCTAAATCTGCTTAATGTAGGTCCAGCAACAGCTTTTAACAGTGTGCCTGAGTTAAGAACAAAGAGGTCAGCTTAACAGCTTAACACACACGCTTCATTATGAAAACTCCACGGGCCGTTTTTTCCACAAGATACAGAAAGCAGGATTTCAGTACAGAGAAACTGTGTTTTCAACACTGATGTTACTTAACTCATCATGTAACGGGATATGGTTGTATGGGTGAAACTGGTCTTTCAGGTTGACAGATGGTAAGTACACTGTGGTGCTGATCGCAGACACATTCTGTTGCTCCCTCACACCAGGACTGAATAATAGATATTGATGGTTGTAGTTGTCTTTTCAAATCAGCCACAACCTGAATCACAACAGAAATGTTTGTGCTAAAATTTGCTTTTTGGTGAAGTGAATAACCTTTAATTTTGATTACCTGTACAAATATTGCACAGGTTTATTCTGTAGGCTAGTTTGCAACATCTGTTATAGTTATATATCTATATCTGCTCTGACTGATTACATTCAGTTTGATTTTGATATATATAAGTCTCTTTATTCATTTCATGTATTTCATGTATGTATGTCATACCTGTGTACTGTGCTAAAGTAACATTCTGTACATTCTTTCAGTTTAGTTCTGTTTCATCTCTGTGACTGAAGGCAGCCACCAAACGGCCTGGCCGATTCAGTCAAGTCATCACACAGCTGCCATGGCAACTGTGACATCAGATCTGTTATTATAACTGCTGTGAAGGATGAAGGGAGGTGGGGTGAGGAAGAAAGAAGCAGATGGAGTAATAAAAGAGGGAGAGCGAAGAAACGTCGTGAGAGAGAAATTACCATCAGGAGTCATTAAAGCTGTTATGGCACTAGACACAAAACTAGTCATATTCTGCAGGGAGAGACAAAGAGTACCCTCTTTACTCTACAGCATGCCTCATAATACATTTTTAGAGTGAGCATACAGGAGCATAAAGTACTGTGGGAAACACAAAATACACAAGGAGAGAAAGACAAAAACAGAAAATGACAGAGTGGGTGATCTCAGCATCCGCCTGCTGATATTCAGTCTCTTGTGAAAGCATCCGGACTGATGTATTCAAATTAGTAAACCTGAAGATATTGTATTTATGAGGAGGAAGGACAAAGAAAAGCATTATTTTGTAAAATCTGGTGTTGAATCAAATATGGACAAACTTAAATTTCCCTACCAGCTTTCATCAAAGTCTTCATCTAGCTGCTCCTTCATCTAACAAACACAGCATATCATGATGTGACATTAAAGGTGACCTCAGAGAAAGTTGTTTACCTGATTTTGTATCGTGACAGCTGTTTCGCCGCTGAGCAGGTGCAAGCGTCATCAAGAGTATAAGCAAGGTTATTTAAAATAGGGCCAATCGGATAAGGTCAGCTCAGGCTGTTACTCAAATCACAGCAGAGATACTTCGGAGTGTGTTTCAATGTTCACCTCCACACTGACACTCAAGCCCTCATTTAAGTATTTCAGCTCTGAAGGTGATGTAAGCCAAAGCTCTTTGTTTCTGCTGTGTATGGTGATAATGGTAGTAGCTGTTTTAAATGCATCCCTTAACCCTGCAGTCAGTTCTTTCAAAAGGCTTATATAACATACCCAGTGTGCGCTTCATTACCAAACTCAAGACCACATCTGACATCTGATGAGAGCATTTTTTTTTTTTAATCAATACTAAAGTACCTTTTTACTTTCACTGCTGGGTCTGGACTTTAAGTGGGTCAGATGTGTGACAGGTGGTGACATCAGAAGAGCTGTGACACACTTTACTGAGGTAAAAGGAGAGTACATTTCTTAAATTTAGGTAGAGAAAATTTAAACACCCCTGCTGTCCATGAAGTGAGGACACGGACAAAGATAGCACAGAGTGGAAGGAGGGACAGCAGCAAAGGACAAACAGAGGAGAAAACTGCCAAAAGAGAAGACAGACACCATGCTGAAGATTAAAGTGTGTAATGAAGTTGCTCAAGCCGTGTTGTTTCTCTCAACTACCCTCCTCTCTCCTGCCTTCCCTGTCCATCTGTCAGTGTTCCTCTTTCTCACTGCCGCTGGACACTGGCCAGCACTTTAGCAGCTTGACATCAAACTACATGGCTGTACAGTACTTTATTTTGGCCAGTTCTTTGCAAAGAGAGCCAAAGTCAGCTAAGGTCAGTTCTCCACACACTTTTCTATTAATATATACTGTTTGTGAGTATTTATAGGGCCAATAATCAACAATGGCACTACAGAAATATTCGTGAAGACAGTCCATGTTCAGCTATATAGCATGTGCAGCCTACTGAATGTACAAAATGTCTTGCAGTAGTTCCTCATGAGAAAACTGCTGCTGCAGATTTGTATCAGCAGCTCTTGCAGGTGAATTTCAGCACAACTGTGGGTGTATGTTCTCAGTGGCATAACATGATATGATTCAAATCTTCAAAAGATAACAAAAATCAATTCAGACAGGATATACAGCAGCCTACATTCTGGTGGATTATCTAACCAAGATTTAAGGTTTTAGATATTTGATTTTTCTTACTGTGATGAAATAGATGGCAGAGGCAGGAAGAGGAACGAAATAAAACAGTGTGATGTGGTAACCAAGAGCCAAATTTCAGTCCTGGATTTATAACTAATAAACACTTTCTTCACACATTAACACCCAATTGTGAATGATTGAGCCATTTGTTCAACCTCTTCCAAGTTGAAACAAACTGTGAATGCATTTGTTTTTCCCAAATACTTGCAACAAGAGGCTGTGAAGAGCAGTAAAGTAAAACTAAATTATGATCAATCATCCACTGATATCTCATCTGTCAGTTTAGTTCTGGGCTACAACTGCAAAAGCAAGAACCAGCAAGAAGCCAAATAGACTGGGTGACTTTAACATAGGCAGGTCACCTCATCAATGACTTCCTACACCTCTCATACAGTGCAGGAAATCCTGCCTGAAATAAGTAAGTCACCTGGTAGAGCGCATACAGTGTAATGAGGCTAACTCTACACCACAACACACAGAGCACAAGAAACATAATGCAGAATCCAAAGACCTTGAAGCAGCGTGTCAACAGCTGTAACCACTGAAGCACTGCAGCACCGCAGGAGCGACATGACGCAGGTAAGAGTCAGTGTTTGACACAGAGTCAGACAGGCAGCACTGCTCTGATCCCAGTGTGGGATGTCCTCTGGTACACACTGACAGCGAAACAGACAGAAGGAGAGGTGGGAACCCTGCCATATGTGCCTCACTTTCTGAGGATCTCTGTATGATCTCTGTACGTGTCTCTACAGGAGTGTGCACACATCCAAGTGCATGAACTTAACAACCTAATGTAAACACCCAGGTGTAAACACCCAGGTGTAAACACCTATACACAAATAAACAAGGAATCATGTTGCTGCGGTAAAGCTGTCATTGTGATGATCTTGACAACAACTGCAGCATATTCAGCTTTATTCCCTCTATAAGGTGGCAGTATTAATGAGCGTTGGTATTCAGACCATACACCACCAGGAAGCCAATTCAAATTCAATTTAAACAAAAACCATTACACAAAAGACCTTCATCTACAATTGCTGTTGGAACATTTTTAAGCTGAGTCAGTATGTTTTGACTGTTGAGGCTATATCCTTAAATTACTGACAAAAAATTAACCAGTTGATTGAGAAAATCCTCTTTTCAGCAGGTCTAAAAATATCCACATTCAGAATAACCTGAATTTAATTTGAACTAAACTAACTGACGTAAGCAATCCAATTAATTAACAATACCAAGGACAAGTTTGAACTGGGTCTTGGGTTTAAGATATTAGCTTCAAACAGATTGAACCATCCAATGCAGGATGTTCAGTTCAGCACATCGTATGACACAATTAGCATAAACAAGTCTGTGGTTTCTGTTTATACTTGAAGAGCAGAATTTCTAGAGTGCAAGTTTTACCCATAAAGGCTATTGTAGCTGTAAGTTATAGTTACAGGGTGCAATGTAGGTCTAAATTTTCTGCTACTGACCCGAGAAAACAACTGCTCCAGTTTCCAAAAGCCTTGTTCTAGTTTTCCAAAAGGACTGATTGTTCAGAAAGTGTTCAGTGAACAAAGTCTGCTTGTCTCCTCTGCTGAGACCAAGGACTTGACAATATTTAGGTCAAATACAAAAAAGAGATTCATGGTTGAGTTCTCCTACACTCAGTACTTTTAACTTTGTTTGTCTATCCTTTTAATGATTAATGTTTACTATATTGTATGGAGTGTATGCTAGCCATCAAAAGTACCATTCTGTTGTACAGGTGGGTCTGTCTAATCTCCAGAGCATCCCTGCAGAAAGCACACTACAACCTAGGAAGAGATCTCTGTTGACACATGGTGGCTTAAAAGGTTCCTTCAGGTTAAACAGATCACTGGGGTGCTGACTCCTAGTTCATTATCGAAACACACAGAGAGTTTCATACTGTAGCTGTTAAGGGGAATTCATCACAGAGTTAGAAGCATTCAGCCTTTCACGAGGCCTGATTTATCACTACTTTAAGTCTGACTGGAAAGAATTCCCATCAAAGTTTTTGAGATGTTGAAATTAGATCCTCTGTGCCAGCTTATATTTTAACATTAGAAGCAGTTTTCTGGCTTCACACAGCCCACTTAGCAGTTTAAAAACTGCAATGCACCAACAGCAGGCTGGGCTCACTACATCAAACACCACAACCCCATAGTAAGTTAGTTTTTAAAGATTTCATCAAAATGTTAAAACAACAACAAAAGAAACAATCTGCCTCCCTGGCTCCATGGATCATATCATATCTTCTGAATGCTACCTCTGGCAACCCTGCAACACAAAAACAACTCCGCTACTGCAGGTCTGAACACATCATACAGTCACAGGAGCTGTAGCTGAGCTGTCTTATATCTTCATCTCTGGGTGATGTTGGGAACTGAGGCAGCTGGGTAGAGAACAGGTGAGCAATCTGTCATGTTTCACTTCCCTGCTCGCCTCCATTACATCCGACAGGATCACCGACTGTCTTGTGTCTCTGCCAAGAATTAAATTATATCTAAACAGGACTGAGTGAAACCGGATGTATGGCACCTATTCACGTGGACTGTTCCCTGTTCCCTGTTCCATAGAGCTGTCGGACTGAATTATAACAAATTCTGCTGGTGCAGCTTAGATAGTTGCAGCAGAGTTTTGCATTTCTGGAAGATCATCTTAGATGCTCAAACACATAATTACTTCCAGAAGGATCCAAGGCGTGGACTCAAAATGTACACTTACAATAAAATGTGAGCTCCTGAAACATCCCTCTCACAGATTTAGACAGTACAAATTACAATATGAATAACATGATTGCTGTACACCAGCTGGTTAGGTGTGATGCTATGAATATTGAGTTCAATGTGTGAAAATGACCAACAAGCGGGCTCAGTTAAGAACAGACTGACTAACTACCAGTGTCAACCAGGACAGATACAAAACAAAGTAATTCACATTTAAGAGTCTTCAGACCCACTAACAGTGCCACAATGCAGATGGATATTAATTAATTCAAAACATTATACATTTCAGTTTTACTTCACGTTTAACAAATTCATTAAATGGTGTTTTCAACTGAAGCAAGTCCACAGCTGACAGAGATGTATTGCTTGAGAGCAGTAAAGTGTCTGTATGTGATAAAGAGAGAGTTGTGTCAGTTTAATTTAATTGGCCGATGTGGAATAAATTACAGTAACTGACAAAGCTTGTCTCTTCAGCTGTGTGTGTTTATGTGCCTGCGTGAGTAATGTTATAGCAATACCCATATCTAATGGGTTTATCTCAGTCTCACTCCCACTGCAGTCATCTCGGGACAGGAATGGAAAATAAACAATGTGGAAACAACAAAAGGTAAATCAAACAAACAAGATTCACTTGGCAGTGAATTGACAGGAAACGTCTGCTATGAAAAAAACAACACAGCTTGTCAGTTTATTAGCACTTTTACAACTTTAGTTTGGTCTCCAAACAGTGACAGCAGCAAGCAGCTTATTACTGCAGGGACATGGGTTTGAATCCCCAGAGAGTTTGTGGAGTGCCCTTTAAACCAGGCACTTAATCCCTGCTGCTCCTGTGGAGCTGCACGACTGTGGTTTCAGGATGTGATTATGCACAAGATTAGATTAAACTTTAATGATCCCCTTGGGTATGGGTCTTAGATGTATGACTGTGAAGCAGGTCAATGCGGAGAAAGAAATATGTGAGGTATATAAGGTATATTGTTTAGCAAGGATGAATAGGGAAATTCTGGCATCTTTGTGGGATGTTGCATGTAAAATGACACAAGCCAGTAGACGCATATAAACAATAAGATACTGTGGTGGCAGCATGCAGCCCAGCAGCAGATCCTGGAGCTTAATGTGGCTGGTCTCAGACTGCCTGGGTAAAACTAGGAGAGGACCAGTGGTGATGTGATCATAGAGCTGAATACTGAATACGCAGTGATAGAGGCTGCCTCTAAAGTGCAATTGTGTATCAGTGTGTGAGTGTTCAGCTCATCTGCTTCTTAGTGTAAAAAACCCCTAAACCTAACTCTAGATACAGACAGATGGCAAGACAGATAGAGAGCAGGGGAGACAGTACAAACAAAACAATGCAGCCCTCTGTATCCAGGCCAATCAGCTCATTGCTGTTACTTCACTGTACAAATGCATCTCACCATAGCTAACAACAACAACAACAACAACAGCAGAACAGTACAAGTGCCCAGCATGTTTTGTTGCACAGTCAGTGAAGCTTTGTGTAAAAAAATGGTGATATAATATAGTGCAATATGAAATCTTAATTTCTAGCTAGGAACCACTAATAAAACACTCATCTGTCAAGCACATCAGCAGCACTCACTACATTTCTTCTTATTAGGAATAGATATGCATCCAGAGCCAAAGCAGGAGAGCAAGAATGGACATGGAGCATGTCTGACCTGAGCGTAGCAACTGCAATCTTCCATCAGCAGCAACAAAAGTTTGTTTTTCTAACCACAATTAATCACATTTTCAGTTGCCATACTGTGCTGATATCATTTATTGTTTTTAATGCATTTAAATTATTTTCACAAAAATGTCACTGAACATAATTTGGGATCTAGCAAAACCAGGCATTATTAACTGTCTTTCTGATAACTGAGTGTCAAAATTACCACTAGCACACGCAGTGGCACATATGATGGGGGTTTTTGTTTGTTTTTCAGAGGAAAGGTTAGACCTTCTGCATAAATATCAAATATCAAAGCTTAATTAGTATAATTTGTGGGCAATTTACTTAGCCTGTAGTTCCTCTGACTTCACAATGGAACCATGGTGGCAACTGCTCAGCCTCCACATCTCAATGTACACATAAACAATAATGACGGCCTATAATGTGCTAGTTTGACCATTAGCACTGATTTAATCTCTAAAAAGCAAAGGAAGGAGGCCCTGCCTTTGAAACTAAAAACAGCACTGACACACAAACTCAACCCAAATATTTGGTTTTTTCACAGTCCAGTCAGAATTTCTCGGATATGAACAGCTTGTCCTCCCTCTGCTGTGTGGCCTGTGTTCAGACAGTGAAAAACAGATGCCAGAGACCACATACACACACATATATTATGAAGAAGCATTTATCATCAATGATGCTCATGAATCATGGCAGATTAATGATAAGCTAACCAACATATTGATTTATTCATTAAAATGCTTGTTTGTTACATGTCGTCATCATCACAACCGCAGTGCAAAGGAAATAACCCCTATCAGAGGATGATTTAATTGCTTCTTACTGCTAGACTGGGATCTCTGTCAGCCTGTGGGAATATTCATCCAGAGTAATAGACCCAATTTAATTAACTTGTACAGAAAATTTAAATACAGCTTAGTAAGCACATTAGGGCACATGGGAATTCTGATTCTGAGAACTTTTAATTCCAGCTGTATGGCTGAATATCTGCTGATAATTAGGGTATTTAATCTTTTTAAATAACTGTCCTCAGAGAACAGTCAAAAAACAAAAACATACTACTTAATTATATTTGTATGTATATATTTATTATGGCTCTTGTTCGTTCCAGAAGTAGCTAGATCTTTGCAGACATGTCCACAAGTGAAAGGTCAAAGTGTTGGTCGAGCCCGGAGGGAAGTCAGTTTGATTTTCCAGACATGCTGGGAAATATTTGGTGCCTCAAGGCAAAACAATCAAGTCAAGCTGCTGAGACAGAAGCTCACCCAAAGCAATAAAACCAAAGCTGGGGAACTTCGATCAAACAATGGCCACAACACAGAAACAATGCTGGTTATTTCTCTAGGAATAACTTTTGTTTTAAAAGCCACAACTGGTTTCACAAATAATTTTGATCTAGTAACACACTGATATCCAGAATTCAAATCATCGGACAACAAGTCCTTTCCCCCCCTGGGTCAGTGTACACAGCAGCATCAGCACCTGTGGCAGCTCAGAGCAGACTTGGTCATATTTAATGCTGGCGTGGCTCTAATGGTGAGCCCAAATGACAGGTGCATATGAAAATAATCTCAAGACTCAATCTGGGAAAAACAAAAAGATGACAATGTCAGTCGACTCATATTTAGGCTCAATGTGTAGTTTCCAAGCATATAACAGACAGATACTCTAGTTAAACACAACGAATGTGCATCTCTGCTGCTGTTTTAGACTGTGAGGGTGACCCTTTTGACTGACTGTGGACACCACTGTTTGCTGTGCTGTACCCTTAAATGATGGAGCAACACTGACGTCATACAGATTCACAGAGGGGCTCAGCAGAAAGTGAACACCAGTTTGTCTGACGAGTTGTGAAGAGATCTAGTGTCAGTCAGGCAGCTGCGCAGCAGAGCTTTAGAGAAGCATGACGCTCTCTGCCTCTCTGCTGTATGGTGACTGTTTACTGTGTGTCATCTGCTGCAGGTGTGTGGCTCCTGAGTGGTGCTGCTCGGTGTATGTGTGCCTACTGTTATGTTGCTGTCCTGTGTAGCTAGAGTAGTGATAGTGGCTGGATGAGTTTAACCATTAAGACTGGATTTCTGATCAGCCATCACTTCTTTAACATTCACTTTTGTTTTGTAGTGAACAACATATCAGGGCTGCAGGTAAGTCTGTTAGTCTCCAAAACATGGATTTTGGAGAAAGACATTGGTGATCTTTGATCATGTAGCCTATTATCAGTTTGTCAGTGTGATCAATGCCTGTGATGGTTAGATATACTTACGCATTACATCAAGCCGTGATATAGAGAGACTTCGAGTCGATCTCCACTCCCCGTGGTGATGATAAAAACAAGAGCGTACCTTGTCAAACCTCATTCACATCCATTATTCTCTGGCACAGCTGTAGGTCTCTGAACTGACCTTGGCTGGGTGATAAATGTGCATCTGATGTCCTGCAACGTGACTGGGACTTGAGCACAGATTCACTGTGTAGTGTATTGTTTTGTATTGATCTGTATGGGATATCGATGAGGCAGCCCGACAGAAACATGATTCACCGTTCAGCTAGTGGTTAAACTAAACAACAGCAGGAACGCAATCAATCACAACACGGTCACAAAATCAACCATCTGCATGAGAAACGCTGTTTGACCTAAGCACAGACAGAATGATTGGCAATAAGCAACAACATTAGCTGCCGACAAGATGCAGGGAGAGGAGTAAAAATGCTCTCGACCAGAAAGCCAACAGTCTTAACAAATCAAACAAAGTGCTTGATAATCTGAAAAAGAACTAGATGCAACTTTAAACATTAAGACAAATCCTACAGCAACAGCTGACTTTAATCTTGTTTAAAATCAAATTCACTTTGTTCGATGGCAGGTTATTCACCTTAAAACATGATTTTGATTGCGATGTGAGTTTGAACACAGCTAGTGTCTGCAATATTAGTACTTTTTTGTTGTATTTTTATTCATTTAAAAAGTCTTAACATTTAACATGAACTACCTTTCCTCTGTAACAGGATCACCTTTAAGATAGAACAGTAGGCTGACACTTACATTGCTGTTATGTCTTCTTACATTTTAAAAATCTGCTGTTTCATGAGGGTGTACAGACTTTATGTCGGTGTTTAATATTAAACTCATATCTTGTTCAAACTGTTTAACGTTTCACTCGAATTTATCATTAATACCAACTTACTTTCCAATATTTTGAGCAAAAACACGTAAACTGCCAACATTTTAAATCAAGAGACCGAACAACAGTAACGCTGGGCTTTAACCTCTCCAAATCACAAGTTGAGTCGCTTTAAAGACACACTGATAACATCTGCTGTTGACAACATTTCAGAAAAACGGACAAATGTACAAATCTGTCTTTAAATTCAGTGTGTTATCGTTTGGATGGCTATAGCTGCTAACGTCAATACCCGCGACACTGAGACGCTTCACTCAACACACGCTTACATTTTCAGTTAACGTGTAAAATGTCGATTGATCATTGACATTAAATAAAGAATTATCATGTGAAAGAACAAATATTCCTACCTACAGGTCGCTTTCTTTGCTCCTCGGCGGGCCGCTCACTCCGTCTTCGGTTCCTCTTTCTGCTTTTTGGACCGTTAATTTTCAAAACACGGTCTGGAGCGCGAGCCCCGACACTGCAGTGGTCTCGTGCAGCAGCGCAGCCTCTCGAGCGCCGTGTGCTACTCGCCTGTGTGCGGACACGGGGATGTACAGTACCCGGCACGCGCTCCTCGCTGGGTGAGGAGGGGAGGAGGAATGCAAGGCACGAGGCGACCGCGAGGGGCTCCGACCAACCTGTTGCTTACGTCACCACAGCTCACCCCCGTATCTCTCTCTCTCTCTCTCTCATAATTAAATCATAAAACATACAAAACACAAGAAATATCTACAAATATAATGATTTTATGAAATCTGAAAATAAATGTATATTTGTTTATTTATTCTGATTGCGATATCGTGGATGGGACTAATATTAAAAGTGTATTTTTTAATGATCAAGGTGGATTTAATTTAATCTACATCTAATCTGTGTTATACCACACACAAAACTAAGATGATGGACATACAATAATGCATTAAAAACGCCTTGATAAATGATTTGATTCTTTGATTCCTGAATGCATTGGTTACTTAACACAGTGAGGGATTTGCTTCAATCTTTAAAACTATTTTCAACCACTAATGGGGAAATAAATGTAATTAACTTGAAACTCTGCTATTAAAACCATCTCTGTCAGCTGTATGATGCTTTCAGCTTTGCATGGAATGTGACTGTATTGGACTACCAGCGTGCTCTGCTGCACAAATATGCCTATTTCTGCCCACTAATCAACAACAATAACACAAAAGATTCATTTTGACCCTTTTAAACTTACTCAAAAACAGCTGCAGTAAAAATAGATGAGATTAGATATTAAAAAAATGCTACACAATGCACAGCTTTAAGACTGCTATGTGAAGACACCCACTGCGTCTTGGCAACTTGTGCCCCACATTATCAGCAGTAATGTATTCTGAACTTTTCAAATCTGCTGCTGGGCCTGTCAGTCCACTGAAACTGCACTTACTGAGGTGTGTTAGGCTCTGATGTTGTGTGTGCTCACAGTGAGGCTTATGCTGACATGTTCCTCGACACATCAATCTGCATATCATCACCCCAGCCCCTAAAATCAAAGTCAAAAATAAACCCTTACGACTGCTCGTCCTCAGTTTATCTGTCTCTCACTTCCTCGTCAGTTCTGTTATGTAATTGCAGCCCCTTCCTCTGCACGACACATCATCAAAACAGGATTTGATCACAGACGGAGCAGCAAAGTTGCGCATAACGAATGAACAAACGCCATTAAAGGGGCCCGTCGGTGGGTGCTGGTGGATCTGTGTGTCTGTGTTTCACATCAGTGGAGTTGCTGTGGTGGTAAATCCATTACAGCAGGGGTAAATCCCTGCTGACAACAGAGCAGAAGACATTTCCAAACACGGGGAAATGTCAGGCTACAGTTTGTTATTACATAACCATAGTCAGGCCTGGCCTGATCTGAATTTCAATCGCTCTCACAAACTCAACTTAGCTGCAGCGCTAAGCTTTGTTTCCCATCCAGACAAACAGGAACACAAAGCAGAGCACAGACACCAGCTCAGCTGCAGAGGGATGATTTGGGAAAGTGGAGGGATCGACCTGAAGTCAGTAATGAGCTACTTTAAATCATTTAAATCTAGAGACCTGTGCATGAAACAGCTTATCTACATATGAGGACGTCAGTGAAGCCTGTGGCCAGACACAAGTTTGCACAAATATGTTTGTCATGCAGTTTAATGCATAATACATTTTATGGAAAACTACCCCAGCCATGCTTTAGATGTTTGGGGCGACTAATAACATTATATACTCAGCTGAACTCAAACAGCATCTGGGATAAATCAAACAAATACAAACCTGTTCATCTAAATCAAATATCTAAAAGAGAAATATAACTTCCTGTGAGTCGAACTAAAACAATAAACAAGCAAAGATCGATAGAAAGTTGTGAATTATATGCAACAAGCCTAATAAAATATTTAGTGACAGTTTTGTGGATAGGTGCAGTAATGTGCTCTGAATGCTTGTTTCTCAGTAACACGCATTAGGAGGCTCCGTTGCAAACTCACTTAGTCATGTATAATGTACAACTTTTCACTGAATAAACACTTAAATATTACATTTTATTTTATTTTTACATCACTTTGTTGACAGCAAATCACAAAAATATAATAATGAGACATTTAATAAAAAGAATGCATCGTAGTTGCATTGAAAACTGCATCTTTCTTTGTTATTTTAGGACGTATGCATGAAAAAAATCCCACATATCTGCTGCAGTTTTCCAAATGATCTGCAGAAACAGAGTGGTTCGAGGAACTGTGAGTGAAACAGTTTTGTTAAAAATGAATTTTTGCGACCACCTTGGATGCAAAGTCCTTTAAAAGCTCAGCAAAATCAGAAATCTAAACACACACCAAACAGCCAAACTGCAACTGCAAAAGAAGACTGTGCAATACGACAGAAAGCTCCAGAGCAGCCTCTAAATGGACCCTGAGGTGAGTCAGACGCTTGAATGAGACACACGGCAGCTCCACGCCAGCTGCTGACAGCCCGACAGCAGCAGACTGCGGCTGAACCGGGCAGCTCCCAGGTGTGACTGTGAGTAACTGTATGATTAACACTGACTCTGTTAAACTTCCCCGGATAACTGAAGGTTAACAGAGTGAGAGACGGCAGGTGTTTCTCCAGAGAGAAGAGGGAAAGAAGACAAAACGATAAAACCTCCTTTAGTTTCAGGTCGAGCGCGTCAGACCTCAACATGCCCACACACACACTCACACACACACACACAGTATAGATGCACATAGGCTGTACACAAAGAGATGTACACACTGATATCAACACACACACACACGCTCAATGGGGTCCCCTCTCTGCGGTTATGCAACTCCTGCGCAGACCGTTGCCATGACGACTCAGTGCACCTTTAATCATAATGCGTTGAATCTGGTCAACAAGGCATGGGTCGCCACGGTAACAGAGCCATTACAACATCAACCTGTACCAAAGAGGTGCTCTCCTCCTCCTCCTCACACACACACACACACACACAGGAAGCAGCTTTATTACAGTGTGTGAGTGGTGAAAGCCAGTAACAGACGTCTGCTCGCTGTGCAAACACGTGAAAAAACCAGCTTCCAGCACCTTCTTCATGTCTGCATCCCAACACAGCAGACTTTGAACGGGACGGCTCTGGGTGTCGAGCATGAGCACCCATCATCAGCAGGTCTCCAGCGTCCCTGCAGTCTGAATACTGGCCTCTCTCTTTTCTTCTGTCCTTCAGTGTGGCTGTAATCACTTTGGTCAGCTCAATGCTAACATCATCATGGTAACATGATAGCATGCTGGCTGTTTAACAGGCGTAATGTTCACCATGTTGGAGTCTGGAGGTTAGCATGTGGCTTGCTATTCAGCACCAAACATAAAGAGATGGATCTGCAGGTATTTGATCATAAAACAAAGTATTGGATAAATCAAGTGTTGGCCCTAATGAAGATAAACGTCATGTGCGTGTCTGAAGGACACTTTTAGAGGATGTCGAGATGCTCCACAGTCTGCTGCATCACTACATCAAACTGAAAACGACTCCAGCTTCAGACCTTCAGCTGATGCTCCTGCTCCCCGTGGCTACAGTGAGTCAGCATGTAGTAACTGCAGCGTCGTGCTCTATCAAATGACATTCGCTCCTGCGTGTCTGCGCCTCTTTCATCCACAGGCTCAGATGGAAAATGAAATCTCTCTGTATCCAGCGTTTATTATTCTCTGCACACTGCTAAACCCTCCTCCCCCTCCTCCCCTTTTCTCCCTCCCTCTCTCTCTCGCAGTCCTGCAGAGCATTGAACAGCCCATTAGGATCCCTGCTGGCCACATGAGGAGCATTAAACAGAGACGTATGCCTCGGCAGCACTCTGCACATGTAACAGACTGCAGTGCAGGAGTGCTCTGTACTACTGAGGCTTCCTCTGGGGTCCATCATGAGAAATGTGCACAGATACAGAACAAGAGCACAGACTAAAGGTCATTCACAGGGAATTAAGACCTGTTTCCACAGCAGGGTGCAGCATGGCCTGACTCACATCTCTGCAGATCGCAGCCTTTCAGTGCCGGTGGGATTTATAGGTGACTGCTGCATGAAACTGCCGTGACATCATCATCTTCAAGGTGACACGAACACAGGAAGGCAAAGTTTGTTGAAACACTGGTGGAAAACTAAGATCAGAGCGCAGACGAGATGTTTCTGGTTGCTTCATGTCGTGCAGGTGACGATTCTCCTGAACCAATCATGGGCCTGCAGCTCGCTTGGCACCTAATCCAAGGTGATACTGGCAACTTTTGCAAATGAAACACGAAATGTGTTTATTGTGCTCTTTGTTAATTCCCGGGATGTTTGAGCAGAACGACTGACGTGCAGCGTCACCTGTTCACCTGCTCTGCGTGAATCCATCCTCTGACCTGCCTGATTGTGTTCGGAGCTCATCGTGTTTCCTTTGTACTGATCAAAGCATCAAATAAATGATTAAAATGTAAACAGGCTTACCCGAGGAGTGTGTGTGTGCATGTGTGTGTGTGTGTATCAGGATCCTCTGCAGTGCTCTTCCTCTGCAGTGGAGGCTGTTATGTAATAGTGGGCAATAAAAGAAGAGGAGGGGGGTCCACTGCAACGCAGAGGGACATCAATCAACACACACGACACACACACGTACACACACACACACACAGCATGAGTGCAAGTGACAGTGAATCACGACGCACATTGTTTTTCTCTTTGTCTCACACACACACACACACACACACACACACACACACATCCAAGATAAAGAGATGCAGTAACAGCCGCTCTCAGTCACGAACATACACACTCGCTCACGTACAGTGTGCATATTCACACACACTGCATTGAGTGCATCTCTGAACACCTCTTTTACGTCACACACACACACACACACGGGGAAGCATGGTCATCAATCACCTAAAGCTGAGTCTAACCTTCAACCTTGTAGCTGCAGTCATACACAGCGTGGCCAAAAGTAAGTGGACAGCACTGACAACAACTGCCTCAGTAATAGAGTCTGGGGGGTTTTTGTCCTCACATCGCAAAATTCCACGCTTTAATGCTGTTCCTGAACGCAGCACCTGCCAGATGCTCAGTGAACACCTGAACTAGGATGGCGAACATGAGGAACATCAGCGTGTTAGCATTAGCATTCAGCTCAGAGCACCACAGGCACGGCTGTAGACGCTGCTTTTTGTGTTAGAACTGTTGTTTTTTTGCAGTTTCCACAGAAAATGAAAGACATTTAACACAAACTGACAGTATGTGAACAACATGTCTCTGTAGTTATCTCCTCCTCCGTCCTGCTCAGCCTGGTTTAATCCTCCCCTCCTCTCTCTTCTGCTCCACCTCTCCTCTCTCTGCTTCCTACATCTCTTCCTGTCACTTCCCGCTCCTTCCTCTCCACCGTCTCCTCTCACCTACTTTGTGTTATTTGTCCTTGTCATCGATGCGTCACACTCCGTCACTCTTCTCTGCCACCTCAGCAGAAACCAGCATCATTACTCTGCACCGTGCACCGGCACAGGAGGATATACGGGTGCACGTGAGTGTGTGAGTGTGTGTGTGTGTGTGTGTGTGAGGGAGACCAAACTCTTAATGCACAAATCAGGTAAAGCAGCCTGAAGACAGAGCAGAGACTGTTTCCACCATGAAAATGAACCTGAGCAGGAATCCTGCATCACTGTTTCTGTCTCTGCAGGACAATTAGACTTTGATTAATCAGTCTCCATAGCAACAGGAGACGGTTGCCATGCATTTCCCAATCCATGCAAAGATGCTAGCCAGGAATTATACATGTGCAGTATCTCAAATTTACATACATACATATTTCCATAGTTGTGTCCATATGGACGTATCATGCTGCTCATCTGTCCCTGTAATATTTACAGTACTGGGGTTGTTAAGGAAGTTTCATAGCAACACCTTTGGCTGCACGTCATTAGCAACAGTCTGTCTGTCCGGAGTCTGTTGCTCGACGGCGAGGACAAATGAAATGCAGACCTTTGACTCAGTTTAAAGAACAGCACAACAACAACAACAACAAGAGTGGATGAGACAAGGACGCTCTGCAGTTCACTGCATACAAGTTTGGGAACTTTAGATGTTTGCATGAACAAGTTGGAGCGAATGTAAACAAAACAGATCAGCATCACATTCAACTGTTAGAGTTGTTGTTATAACAGGTTCTTAAAGTTATTAAATGATATTTTTATGGTTATAAAACATAGATTCATGTACTGCAGGTGTTCACTCACTGACGCCTCTCAGGAACCATGTAATGTAACTGCAGGATGCTTATGTCCAGAACACACAGTAAAGATGATTAAACATCTGAGAGCACGTCATCCTGGTCTGACACAGCAGGTGCATGAGCGGGGACAGCAGTGTGTGTGTCTACTGCCACAGTCAGTCAGCAGAGACATTAGGAGGGGGAAGAAAGACAGAGACAGGATGGACGCGCGTGATCGCTGCATGAAGTTTGATCTAAAGCCACAAAAACTGATTTGTTGCAGGAAAACGTCTGAAAAAGACCCGAGGGGTCAGAGGTGAGACGAGCAGATGAAGATTAAAGAAAGAAGATGAGCGGAGACGAGAGGATGGAGGGATGCAGGCAGCAGGTGGGATCTAATTTCACAGCCAGACTGATTACAGCTCATTCCTGCCCCCGGCTGGGGCAAACAGCAGACCATTACACAATTAACTCCGAGTTTTCTGGAAACAAAGAACATAAAATATCTCAGAGTTAATATTAAAGAGGGAGCGTATTTGGTTTAGCAACACATCAGAGCAGATAAACCCTGAAAGTCTGTGATGTTAAATCATGTTCGATCAGGATGAAACTGGTCTGGGTGAATGTTCGGTGCAAACAGCAAAGACAACACTTCGTTTTTTCAGTTTTTGTTCAGTTTTATTCTTTTTTGTCCAGAGAAATCAAAATGACTTATAAACAGATAAATTATGGCTCTGATACACCGGGGAGGGAAGACTTCATCGACTGTGTCATTCTGGACTGAGCCGAGTCCAAACCCCCTCCCTGGAGCTGATGAGGGGCCTGTTGCTCTCTGCCTGTTACTGGTGCTTTTCTCAGAGTTGAACTTGCTCCAAAGGTCCCGCCGTGTCTGTAACACGTCATCAAGTCCACAGCAGTTTGCTGGTTTCCTGATTTATCAGGGCTGGATGTGAAGGTCTTCACATTCGTGTTGTGGGTCTAGTTCAGGGAACAGGGGCTGATCATGGACGGATCAGGATCAGGATCAGGATCGGGGGCAACGCGCAGACTTCCTGTCTCTTTAATCTGCAGTGTGTCACCTGATCGAAGGTGTTTATGCACGGTGGAGACGTTCAGACAGAAGCATTCACGTCATCTATACTCTGAGATGTCCCTGCAGCTGGTGCGTGTTATTCTACGCTGCTCCCAAAAACACTGACGCTGACACTAACTTGTAGTAAGAAGCTGCAGAGTTGCTCCTTAATTAACCAACGCCTGCACACGGTGTCACATTAACCCCATCAACATACAGTAAAAGCAACATGTGAGCAGGAGTTAAGGGTCATTTAAAGGAGCAGCCTCTCTGTACACAAACACTGATCATTTGCTTCCTGCTTCGGTTTGACTGGAGCGTTTACAGACAGATAAACTTTACAGAACAGTCCTTTAAGTCCAGCTTCGAGCAGGGGGCGGGGTTCAGACCGGGTCAAACGCACAGTGGCAACGCTTCCAGGCAGCGATCAGCTGGGCAGATCATGTGAACGGCGTCATGGTGATCTCACTTCCTGTCAGACTGCTGCAACGAACAGTTGATCTAAAATCAGCCCATATTTATATTTGGTTGCACAAATCAAGAAATGTTAAATGTGAATTTTGATATTTTTTTAACTTATTTTCATGTTTTTATGTCTGAATGAAGGACAACAGCTGTTCAAACTGCTCCAGTGCTGATCAGCTGTTAGCAGGAAACAGGACGACTGCACCTCGTCAGTGTGTGTTTGTGTCTCTGACAGACTCAACATCATGATGAACCAGAGTCTGTGTGCGAAACCTGGCGACAGCTGTGCTAGCTGCCGCTCCAAACGGACGCTAACGCTCCCGTCCACACGCTGTCGCTGCTGCCCATCGGCTCTGCAGGGAGCAGTGTAACCGGGATGACTACTGGCAGCCAGAGAAGAGAAGAAACCCTGAACCAAAGCACAACTTCCTGAAGGAACATGCTGCTGCAGACTGGAGAGAGCTGCTGCAGACAGGCTGCAGCTAATGCTATCAGCTAAAGCTACTGTGCTGAGCTGCAGCAGGACACAGAGGAGCAGGTTTCATCATGTGGACAACAACAACCTGAGTCTGTCAGAGACACACACACACACTGACGGGGGGCAGTCGACCTGTTTCCTGCTGACAGCGCACAATCGTTAGCAGCTGCCTGCAAACGTCGCCATCAGACCGGGGTGAACGTGTCTTACACCTTTGAAACAGTTTTAAGGCCAGAGGTACATCAACACCAACAAACAACAATAAAAACAGCTCGGAGCAGAAATAAAGAGACAGCTTGGACAGAAGTTTTGGAAAGTTACAGGATGTCAAAAACCAAAATCCAAAACAAACATGGAATCACAAACAGCGGTGATGTGTTGTAAAAACAGCGAGTCCGTAAACAAAGGATGCAACTTTGTTGTTGTTGGGTTTTTTTGTCGACGCAGGTTTTTTTGTTTGTTTTTTGCACGTAAAATGTACACCGCATGTTCAGAGGGCTCCCGTGGGTCCAAGAGGAAAACAAAAACAACAACATTGTACCATCGCAGCGTTTTATTTGTGTCATTCTTCTGAAAATAGGATTACGATATGCCCCCCCCCGTCGTACGCAGGCGTCCTTCGCTTCCACGGCTCATTATCATCTCACGTATTATTGTCATTATCATTATTTTACTTCATCTTAAACGTACCGTATAAAAAACAAACAAACAAACAAAAATAAAGGTTGTTGACATGCACATTCTGTCAGTGTCGAGCCCGCAGACAGGGAAGCCCCGGAGCCGCAGGTGGAGCCGGTTTGGCAGGTGCATTGTGGATCTGTGCGTGTAGAAACTCGGAGCTGCTGTTAAAATCCGACTTTTCTAGGTGAACTGCTGCGTGTGTGATGTCATCCCAAAACAGGAAGTGTCAAGGTTTCTATTTCCTGCTGCAACTTAATGTGCTTCCTGTTTCTGGTGATGGACAGGAAGTGGAGTGAACTCATTAATCAGTGAAATGAGATTAAAACCAAATTGCGGCTGCGTGTTCGCGGTGATCTGGAGCAAAATGGCAGCGACCAAGATGCATTGTGGGTAGTGTAGTCACCAGGAAGGATGCGTGAATTAAAACATAGTGTGTTTGCTTCTGCTGCAACGATTGGAATCTGTTTTCTAATCAGCTCGTCATGAGTCAGACTGTCTTATGTGTGGGAATCAGCTTCAGCTTCTCTGATGAAGCCTCAGTGTGAGCCCTGCGGGCACCCGTACCGTGGTCTGACATCAGTGAATGGGAGATAAAACAATGATAAAACCTCTAAATAAAACATTCAAAACTGGTCTGAATGGAAAAAACTAAGATCCAAAATGGCCGCCCTCTGTCCAAACTCAGTCCATCAGCGGCTCCGGGCGCGTTTGTTATAATTAATATTAATAATCTCTAAGTCACAGCTCACACCGCAGACACGACAACGTACCCAGCCTCACCCGCTCCGTGTCGCAAACTACAGAAGGAAACGCTACAATCCACGCCCCAACGGCCCCCCCACACCCTCCACTGTGTGACCCAAAATACACACACACACACACACACACTGAAACACACACGCACGATTTAAAAAAGTGATGAACTGAAAATCAACAAATGCACTTTTAGATTGAAGATGAAGAGCTCAGTCTGGAAGGACGCAGGACAGGAAGTGAGCTAACACACACACACACACACACACACACACACACACACACACAGTCTGCAACACAGGGTGGTCTGGAAACAAAGAAAAAACTCCCATGAGTCTTTGGGCTCTGTTGCAACACTCCCTCCCTCTCATATCGGGTTGTTCGTCCCGGCTGAGGAGGGGGCGGCGATGTCAGCGATGACATCACTTGATCACAAACTGACCGATGATGTCACTGAGTTAGACTCTGACCGCCCCGCCCACCGTCTTCCTGTCCGAGTCCAGTGGAGTGAAAAAATAAAGATTGACAGGAAGAGACAACCCGCCTGTCTGTGAGGGGGGAGGGGTGGGGGGGCGAGAGAGAGTTGGGGGGGTCAAGCCAGTCAAGGTCACAGGGTGAAGGGGAGGAGCAGGCGGTCGCAAAAGACAGGAAGGGAAGGGAGGCTGAAGACGGCTGGCCTTCAACGCAGGGTTAGATACCGCCAGCAGCCAGCCTGAGCCCACACATCTATCAAAAACCGGGGGGGAGGGAGGGGAGGGAGGAGGGGGGGAAGGAGGGATGAAGAGAGCAAGGAGAAATCATGAGTGCAAAACTAGCTAGCGGTTGTTCTTGGCGGCCTCCTTGGCGGCCACAATGAGAGGAGTCAGACTGGAGAGAGGCTTCGCCATCTTCAGGAACTGATGCTGGGGGGGAAGTGGGGGAGGAGGGAGAGAGAGAGGTGTTTAAGGGTTGAAACAGGAAGTAAATGTCTGTGCACAGAACCATCTTTATTTTTCTTCTTATCTGCTTTAATCCACACACACACACACACACAGCTGTACCTGCAGCAGCTCTTTAGCTGAGCCTCTCTTCTCCACGTCCATCTCCAGACATCGGTTCAGGAAGTCCCTGAATGTCGCCGACAGCTTCTCCGGGTTCTGCAGCTCTGGCGTCCCGTTGGTTGCTATGAGATACAGCGCCTGCGCCACACACACACACACACACACACACACACACACACACACAGCAGCGTGTCAGCACATGTTTCTAGATCTTTGGTGCCACCTGGTGGTGATCTGAGGCGCAGACTCACCCTGAGCGGGTTCTCATTCAGGTACGGCGGCTCCCCCTCCACCATCTCTATGGCCATGATGCCCAGGGACCAGATGTCCACTTTGGGGCCGTAGGCTTTACGGGTCACGACCTCCGGCGCCATCCAGTACGGCGTCCCCACCATGGTGCTGCGTTTACTCTGCTCCGGCGTGATCTGGGCGCAGAACCCGAAGTCAGCTGAGGGAGGAGGGAGGACAGAGTGAGTCCACGTCATCGCAACACCGCATCGTCATGAACTACACTCCCTGACTGGGGTCCAGTACTGGTCCCAGCAGAGTTAGAGCTCCCCCTGCTGGTCCCAGCTCCCCCTGCTGGTCCCAGCAGAGTCAGAGCCCCCCCTGCTGGTCCCAGTACAGAATAAAGAGAGACGGGCTCAGGTGAAGGACTGGGGACTGACTGAGTTTGACGGAGCCGTCCATGCCCAGCAGGATGTTGTCGCTCTTGATGTCTCGATGGATGACCTGGTTCGAGTGGAGGAACTCCAGCGCCTGCAGACACTGAGGAGAGACAGACAGGCAGAGAGAGAGACAGGCAGAGAGAGAGACAGGCAGACAGCAACAGCGCAGAGGAGGAGAATGAAACACAATAATCAGTTATTAATGACGCAGAACTAAAGATCATAACGAGTGGCCCGTTACAGGTGTGTCTCCTGTCTCCTACCTCTCTGCACACGGCAGCTATCTGAGCTTCATCCATGCAGGTTTCCGTGACGACGTCGGTCAACGAACCCCCGGCCAGGTACTCCATCACCACCCACAGCTCGTCGCCCACCAGGTAACTACGCAAAACATCCATCAACACACGACGGAGTCACATTAAAATATACTTAAAACCTTCTAAAACTAAACTTTACAGGATGTTTTTAATTCTTTAGTTTCAAAGTTTGACCTTTAATTCCTGTTTAACTAATAAACAAGAGGACAACACACACACACACACACACACACACACACAGTAAATCAGAGACAGTGAAAATGTTTCCATGGGGACGACAACATTACAGTCTAGCATGTGCTCCTCTGTGTCTCTGAAGACAAAACAGGTTACCATGGCAACCAGACAGACACCCACCCACCCCATTCTAAGTGTCTAGTGGGGTCGGCATGGCAACGGCAACGTTTAACTGGACCGTCCAGCTCTCAGCGCTGCTGTGAGTCGCCTGCAGGTCTCAGCTGCTGTGTGTGTGTGTGACGTTCACTGACGCGTTTCCAGGGTCGTTCACTCCACGTTTGGCCTGTTTTACAGCGACACAGACTCCGCAGCCCGACGGATACGGGGTTCCTGAGACTGATTACACAGATTAGCAACATGGCGGCCGAGGCGGTGAATCTGAGGGCTGTTAATGTGACTGTGCAGCGACTCTGCAGCGATGTGACTCTGCAAAGGACCTCAGACGCTGAAACAGCTGGTGACATGACACCAGCGCCTCAGCTCAGTGTGCACCTGATGAAACTGACACAGAGGAGAGAGACAGGAAGTGTGTGTGTGTGAGTGTGTGTGTGTGTGTGTCTCTCACCTGTCCAGGTAGTTGACTATGTTCGGGTTCTTATTTTCCCTCATCACCAGAATCTCGTTGATGATCAGCTCCTTCTTCGGCTGCTGCTGCAGGTTCATCTGTTTGATGGCGACCTGAGAGGGGGGGGGGGGAGAGAGGGAGAGAGAGAGAGGGAGAGAGGGAGAGAGAGAGAGAGAGAGAAACTGTTTTTCCACTTCAGTCACATTTGTGCAGAGAAACCTAAAACAGAAGGAAAAGGACGACTGACACAGAGGATGAAAAGGAAAATGGTGAAGACAGACGTGTGTGTGTGTGTGTGTGTGTGTGTGTGTGTGTGTGCGTGTGCGTGTGTCTAAATCCAGGCAGTTAAAGGTCATTAGGCGGCGCAGCTTGACACACTGATCCTCAGAGAGTGAAACTGAGCAGGATTAACATGACGGATGAGCTGAGCTCCTTTGAAAATGAACCTGGGCGTCGGAGCGAGACGTATAAACCCAGTTTCTGCTGCGCCGTTCTCGCCGTGGCGACTCCGCCCACTTCGCCCTCATTTTACCTGATTAAACGTCCGGCACACTGGTGAACCCAGGTTTAATTCAACTTCTTGTTCGGCCTAACTTCAGATAAGACAAGTCTGAACATCACTCCTCCATTAAACTTGGGATTTAAAGCCTTTGGTCCCTCTTCAGAAATGAATTCAAACCCATGTCTGTGTCGTGTTTTAACTTAAATTTACTTTGAACTGTGCGTCCAGCTGCCTCTCAAACAGGCCGAACACCGCGTTTGCACGTTTATTTCCTCTCTGCTTCAGGAAGAAGACAGATTTCTACGAGTCGTCGAGTTTGAGGAGACTTTATCAACTCTGAGACGCCGTCGATGACAAATTCCTAATTATCTGCCCCGTCCTGTAAATGTGGCTCATGTAAATCACCAAGTTTCATCTTTTTCTGCTTTATAAACATCGTTCAGTTTGCTCAGGTCTGACACAGAAGAGACGCACAGTCAGTAAACAGCTCAACTGTTACTGGATGAACTGTCTTTATATTTGATTCATACGTTTATGTCCAACATGTGATGAGTTGTAACAACTTCACTTGACGTCCCAGGTTCACAGTTAAGGCCAAACACCTGCAAAGCTTTGGTTTACAAACATGTTTCATCAGGATAGACAGAGGAGTGCAACACGCAGCAGGACGAAGCAAACCTACCTCCTGTCCTGTGGCGATGTCGATAGCCGTGTACACCGTCCCCGACGCCCTGAGAGCAGACAGCAGAGAGTCAGACAGACAGCAGAGAGTCAGACAGACAGCAGAGAGTCAGACAGACAGCAGCGAGTCAGACAGACAGCAGCGAGTCAGACAGGGCAGCATGTCGTCGTTTCTCTGTTTGTTAAAGGTCACGAATGTCTGCAGGTTTCAGACAGACTGATCCTCCTGCTGCGCCCTGACCTGCTCCTGTGTGTGTGAGATGTGCAGCTGCAGCATGCAAAGCTCGGTGCATGAATGCTAACGGTGCTAAATGCTAACAGTGCTAAATGCATGAATGCAGATGATTTAAATTAGCCTTTTTGTAAACCTGGGCTCTATTTTCTCATGTGTCTGTGCATCTCTGTTTGCGACGCAGGTGTGACGCTGCTCCTCCTGCACCTGATGCACGAGCAGAGTTTGTGGTGTCTGACTCACCCCTGTCCGATCTTCTCAAAGCGAGTGTATTTCTTCTTGGGGTCTCCAACACTTACAATCGTCCCTGAGATGCAGAGAAAGAGCAGAAAGAAGCACAAAGTCAGCAACTGATCAAAATAAAGCGAACAGGAACGTTTGAGCATCAGCGAGAGAGCGAGATAAAGACAATCGGCCCTTTAATCCACAGCTGTTTCACACAGCACCGAATTGAAATGGACAGAAGAGTCATGTGACTTTCTATCCATCCGAATTCTGCTCAGTGTTCATCACACTCAGGTCGATGCAGCATGCCGACTGGGAGAAAGAGCAGAGAGAAGAGAGGACGGAGAGAAGGAGCGAGGGATGAGACTAAACGTGTCTGAGTAAAGAAAAACAAAAAGAGAAGGAATGAGAGAAGGAAGCAAGGAAGAAAGTGAGGAAGGAAGGAATCAAGAAAAAAGGAAAGAATCAAGGGAGGTAGTTAGGAATCAGGGATGAAGGAAAGAAAGAATCAAGGGAGGAAGGAAGGGATCAAGAAAGTAGAACATAAGGAATAAAATAAGGAAGGAACAATAAGAGAAGGAAAGAATACAGAGAGGGAGTAAGGAATCAGGGAAGAAGGACAGAATGAAACAAGAAAGAAGGACGAATAGGGAAAGAAGGAATCAAAATAAAAGAAAACGAGGAGTTAAGCTAGGAAGGAAGGAATCAAGAGAGAAGGAAAGAATGAAGTGATATAGCAAGGAATCAAGGAAGGACAGAAAGAATGAAGCTAGGAAGAAAGGAATCAAGAAGGTGGGAAAGCAAGAAACAAGGAAAGAAGGAATAGAGAAATAGGGAAAGAAGCTAGGAAGGAAAAGATTAAGACAAAAGGGAAGAAGGAACTAAGCAAGGAGGAATCAAGAGAGCAGGAAAACAGAATGACGTTAGGAGGGAAGGAATCAAGAAGTAGGAAAGAAAGAAACAAGGAAGGAAGGAATCAAGACAGAAGGACACAAGGAATGAAATGAGGATGGAGGAATCAAGAAAGAGTTAAAGAAAGAATAAAACAAGGAAGTGATCAAAAATGAGATGAGGAAGGAAGGAAGGAATGAAAGAAAGAAAGAAGAAAGGAATTTGGAAGTGAAGAAGGACCCAGGTATGAAGGTAAGAGGAAAGGTAAGGAGGAAGGAAGGAATCATGAAGGAGGAAGGAAAGAAAAATAGGGAAGGAATCATCATGAGAGAAAAACGTAGGAAAGGAAGAAAGGAAACAAGAAAGTAGGAAAGAAAGAATGAAGCAAGGAAAGAAGGAAACAAGAGAGAAGGAAATAAGGAGACATGCTCCGTCTGCAGCGACCACAGTGGCACTCTGTCACCGCGGGCGACCGGAGGATGGAGAGAAAGAGAGGACGACCAATCAGACGTGAGGATTGGACAGTGGGGGCGGGGACAGTGGTGGATGTGGGGCCTGTCACTCAGAGAGACGGACAGGCAGCGTCCTGGTCTTACCAGCAGAGGGAGATCTGAGCACATCTGGACGGGCGCAGGGTAAGATTCAGAAAACAGGCTTTTATTGACGGGGCAGAAATAAACAACAACACAGGTAAACAACGGGGACACGCCTCCTCTACCGCTGAGCTACACACACAATATCAACCTTCAATTAGAACAAATTATTAAAACACAAGGATTATTTATTGATGCTGATATTTCTTGTTTTTTATATTTACACAGTGAGAGCGACGGGCTGCTCTGAGGACTTCACACATGATGCTCTGACACATAATTATATCACATATTTTCTCATTTCTCTATAATAATCAATAACTGAACACTGAATAATAAAACAGGCCACGTGGTGAAAAATCAGCCGACTTCACAAACTTTTAACATCTTGATGTGAAAACCCTGAAATAAACTCAGACCCTGTGAGTTTGTTTATGAAGAGACTGTGATGACGCAGCCTGTCGAGTGTTAACGAGACTGCAATTAGCTCCGGAGCCGCGCTGAACATCACAGACTGTACTGCCTGCAGACAGTGCAGGGTCTGGGCGAGGAGCCGTAATATCGAGGTCCAGCCCACTTTAGCTGTCAATCATGATGTCACAGCCCCTTTTCATATCACCAATAACTGATTAAAACCAAACTGATCAGAGAAATGATCAGTTGAACAAGCATCAGCGTGATGAGAACGAGCTGCAGACAAACACCAGGGGGCGGGGCTTATGAGCCGTACTGCAGCCAGACACCAGGGGGCGGGGCTTATGAGCCGTACTGCAGCCAGACACCAGGGGGCGGGGCTTATGAGCCGTGCTGCAGCCAGACACCAGGGGGCGGGGCTTATGAGCCATGCTGCAGCCAGACACCAGGGGGCGGGGCTTATGAGCCGTACTGCAGCCAGACACCAGGGGGTGGGGCTTATGAGCCGTACTGCAGCCAGACACCACGGGGCGGGGCTTATGAGCCGTGCTGCAGCCAGACACCAGGGGGCGGGGCTTATGAGCCGTACTGCAGCCAGACACCAGGGGGCATTGCAGGTGCTTTGGGTTCACTTTGAGCAGCGCTGTCTGTCGGCCACTATAAGTTAATTTATATCATTATCATTTCAGTTTTGCGTCACGTGTGTGTTCGAATGACTCTTACGTAGTTTCTCCAGGATCTCCTCGTCCGACATCTTCTTCTTCCTGGTTTTGTCCTGGGGGCGGGGCACAGAGGGGCCGGGGGCAGGGCTTGCACTGGGAGGGCTGCTGGGAGCTCCCTCTGCAGGCGGAGCTGGGGTGACGGCGGCGGCAGCGGGCGTCGGCACGGAGATGGGCGAGGTCGCGGCATCTTTGGTCGGAGGAGGGGGCAGGGGCTCGATCACTGAGCGAGTGTAAATCTGAAGAAAGTTAAAATCTGTTGATTGCGACGATTTAAACGATCAAACAGAGAAAACACAAATTAAACAGGCTCCAATTAACGATTCATCGTGTGGACGAAGGAAAAACTGAGCTGAGACACGTCTAGACCAGTGTGTGAGAGTCTGTCAGCTTCATTACACTCATCACCATGGAAACGGCAATGGCACAGTGGAAGCAGCCTCTCAACCGCCAAACTGTCTGAGAGAGGAGCAACAATGTGTGTGTGTGTGTGTGTGTGTGGAACAGCAGTACTGTGACACTGTTAATCAGAAACATCAATTAGATGATAACAATAATTCAAAGCTCTGATCGTTTTAAAGACGTGTGTTAACTGATGTTCAACAGATCCATTAACTGGCAGCTACTTTACTAATCTGTTAACTGTTTATTTCAGTCATCAGCTGTTTCTTCGTCTTGTAAACTGAATTTCTTTGTTTCACCATCAGTCAAATCAATGATGCTAACGATTTAGCATATTTAGCTGCAGACGTGATCAGACGTTTGTTTGGTTTTCAACCAATGAAGTCTGAGTCCTGCAGTTAATCCTCCGTTCATTAAGGTTAATTTGCTGCAGAACGGCTGAATTAGCCATTAGCATTAGCCTTAGCATTAGCTTTAGCTTGCTTTAACTGATAAACTGGCAACTAAGTCAGTCTATGAGTCTATGAAGCGAAAAACAGCTCACTGTGGATGGAGAGAGTGAGACCTCCTGTCAGATGAGTAAATCTTTCTTTAACTGTGTTCGAACATCGCGTGTGTGTGCGTGTGGTTTGTGTGTGTGCGCGTGTGGTTTGTGTGTGTGTGCACGTGTGGTTTGTGTGTGTGTGTGCGCGTGTGGTTTGTGTGTGCACCGCTGACCTGACCCAGCAGAGAACAGAAAGCTTCTTAGAAACTGTTTCTAAATAAAAAACCACACACACACACTCTGCTCCCCCTTGTGACTGTCTCTCACACACACACACACACACACACACACACACACACACACACACACACACACACACACACACACACAGCAGAAGTGCAGCAGGTCCATTTAGAGATTAACGGTGAGAGTGTGACCTCACAGCTGCAGGTTCTGCCTGTATCTGCATGTTTCCAACACGTTTACCACTTAATGTAAATTATTTTTAAAGTTTGAGCTCGTCCACGGCGTCCTGCCCGACGACCACTGAGCAAATCAGCTACTTTTATTTCTAATTATGGCAAATTAACAGAAGTAGCACACTTACTGTATTATATGCAAAATGCAAAATGAAGTAAATGTTAGTTTGGCACGCATGAATCACGCAGCCAATAATACGGAGGGATACGGCGTCCTGGGGTCATTAGCTGCCCAGCAGGGTCCTGTGTTGCTCCCTTCCTGTCAAATGACCATGTGACCTTCATTCATCAGTGTTTGTTGATACTGTGTATTCAGCCAAACTGGATTCACACTGACAGGATAAAGTCTCTCCAGGACCAGGAAGTAAATGCTATGTAAATGAGATGCTAAGTCCCTATCAACCCAACAGATCACTTCGCTCCCAGAGTGCAGGTTTGCTTGTGGTTCCCAGAATCTCCAAAAGTAGAATGGGAGGCCGAGCCTTTAGCTATCAGACTCCTCTCCTGTGGAACCAGCTGCCAGTCTGGGTCCGAGAGGCAGACACCCTCTCTACTTTTAAAGTAAAGCTTAAAACCTTCATGTTCGACAAAGCTTACAGCTAGCTCTAGTTACCATCTGAACTACACCATCCATGCCATCCCCTAGTTATGCTGCTATAGGCCGAGGCTGCTGGGGGACATCCCATGATCGTCTCCACACTCCTCCTCTTCCCTCTCTCTCCTTAAACTCCATTAACTCTGTGTCCTCTCTCCCCTAGTGCTGTGCTTGTTTCTCTCTGGTCTCTCTCTCTGTACCTCTCTACAGATACCTGTGGCTCCAGAGCTGAACATCTGACCTGTGGCTCCACCGACTGAATTGAAAATAAATCAGTCTCTGTCTTTAACCTGATATTCTTCGTCTTCCTTTGGCACCAGCTTTGTTTCCAACCTCTCAGTCAGTTAGCTTCACCTGACACTTTACAGGAGGAAAGTGATGATTTAGGCACATTTAGGTCTGAAAAGATGAGATGTTTGATGTTATAGTTGTGTCTGTCAGGTGTATGCGAGGCCACAGCCAGCAGCAGGTTAGCGTAGCTTAGCATAAAGGCTGGAAACAGGGGGAAACAGCTAGCGTGGCTCATTTTTCAGGTGAGAAAACTTCCTTTTTCCTGTAAATAAGCAGGTTTTTTTTCAGTTTCTCCAGTGAAATGATCCGAAGCCTCGAACAGGAGAGTGTGTTTACTCTCGCCTTGCCTGATATATGACATGAGGAGAGAGTTGGGCTACTTTAGGGTTCAGGTCTGACACTGATTGGTTATGAGTGACCTCACAAGTGTGCCAAAGAGTGCGTGCGTGTGTGTGTGTGTCCTTACTGATTTGGTGTGTTCTGGTCGCGGGGCGATCACCGGCGGTGGCTCGGCCTCATCTTCATCCTCGTCCTCGGATACGGTTGCTATGGCAGGCGTCTCGGACACGGCCTTGGAGCTCTGCGTGATGTCACAGGGAGAGAGAGGGCGGGGCCTCAGTGACATCATCGTTACGTGAGCCAACAGAGACACCAGACCCATCATCGCTTCCCCTACTGCTTCGTCATGCCAGAGACGACCTCGCGCCGGCCTTTAACTCTTCTTCTCTGCTTCTTCCTCTGACTCTAACCTCCTCGCCTTCCCCTCGCCGTCTTCCCACCCTGTTTTCTCTCCCTTCTCTCGCCAACCTCTCGTCATCACTGTTGATGTCTGAGAGCTCCGGGCACGTCTGATGCCACTAGTCACACGTCCTCCTCTCCCATCCCTCTCTTCCACCTCTTCTTCTCTCCTCTCTCTCTCTGACTGTCTGCTGCTCGGCTGGTGGCCAAGCTGCAGCGATGGTGAGGAGGAGGAAAAGATGCTGATT
>WARS01000077.1:52500-60000 GCA_008933995.1 Datnioides undecimradiatus | reverse complement strand
GAGACAGACTTCAAACGAGCTGAGCGGAGGCACGGAGAGTTCTGCCGCAGAGCGTCTGACACAATAAGGCCACGCTGATGGGAACTGCACGGCGCTGATGCTCAGAGGGAGGCTGGGAGCGAGGAGGCAGACGCGCTGAGCGGCGTTTCAGGAGAAGAACGTGATGTTTCTCAGGAAATGATGCGATTTCTGTGAATCGACTTGGGGAAATTCTGACTTCTGCTTAATAAAAGCTGCAGTTTTGATGGAGGTCGACGATCGTTTGGTCACTTTGTGATGTCACACTGAGGGACAGACGATGCTATGAAAACAGGGAGTCATGTTACTTGTTATGCACAATCCGTTGTGCACAATTTATTTTGAAAAACCGGTCTGATTCTCTCTGCTGCCTGCTGTTTCCTGTGTCAGAACCAACACATTAAAGACCTCGCTGCACTGCTGCAAGCTCCTGCTCCAGCTGTGAGTTACAAACCATCTCATGCTGCAGCAAAACAGGTCACTAAAATATATTATTGCAACATCCGAGGTGAGAAACAGACAGTTCGATGTGAGTTTCCCGAGCCCGGTGCGTCGGTTTGACCGATACAGCTGAGGTTGAGTCGTGGATCATGCTAATTCTGATCCAGCGACTTGTCCTTTAGCTTGCTGTGCTGGATCCATCATGCTAGGATCCAGAGCGCCTGCACCATTAGCATGGAACAGAGGCCTGAGTACACCGTGCACGTCAGAGGCAACTGAAATAAAGTATATCTAATGTCATTTAGCTGCAGAATGACCTTTGACCTCTCCTGGTGGATGTTACACATGCAGGAAACACATTTTAAAGAAGAGAAACAGTTTAAAATCTCAGAAAACATCATATTTACATGTTTTATCTGGATTATTTGCTGCTTTTCTTCCAAACCTTTTGAAGAAAATCAGATAAAACGTTTACTGAGTGTGAGTGTCTGCAGGCACTGCGTGAGAAAGAGCTGCAGCGATGAGTCGACAGATCGATAGATCGATTGATCATTTGATCATTTGAGTCATCATTTATGCAAAATGGGCAGAAATCGATTTCCTGTAGGCTCCAGTACTCACTCTTATCGCCGCCTCCCGTCAGGATGAATCGGATCGAGCGGTCTTTCTTCTTCTTGTCCTCCGGGTTCGGTGGGAGGGGCTTGGAGCCGTGGTTGAGGGGGGCGGGGTCCTTGTTGCAGGAGCCAATCATGGTGCTGGTGTTCCTCATGGGCGGAGCAGGGGGCTTGTCCTCGACCTCCCCATTATCAGACATCTTCAGCTAGGCTGCAGCCGGCCGCTCCTGCACGCACCAATCAGAGGGGAGGCAGGGTGAGTGACAGGAAAATCAACCAATCACAGGCGAGCATCTTATTCATTCATTCATATTGTTTATAATTTTTCTCATATTTATTTGATAATTTATTTAAATCATATTAACAACGTCTTCATTAACACGATGTTCTTCTGATTTCTTGTGTGAAACACTTTAACTGCCTCTGTTGCATCAGAAATGAACTACAGTGATGTGTTTGAGAGAGCAGCTTCTGACCTGCAGAGAGAAGCTGTTTCACTCACACACACACTCGCTGAACATCGGCCGCCATGTTTCCTCTTACATCAGGTTTTTAATAACTGCATTTAATCTTGTTTCACAAAGGGACAATAACTAAATTCTTACTGACATGAATTATTAATGAAATCTGTTAAAAACACAACACCGACGACACAGTTTCACTTCCTGAAGTACGACGTCGACAAGAAACAAAGAACAAAAGCAGAGTTTTCATTTGACCACAGAGTCTATTTGATCTACAAACACACCGCTGACTAAACCTGGTGTGTGTGTGAGAGTGTGTGACTCAGACCTAAAGGCTGCAAGAGGAAAAGAGCAACTTTCTGTCTGCTGAAAACACACACACACACACACACACACACACACAGATGAGACACACACAGTCACACGCTGCGAGCTAACCTGCTAAATGCTCCAGTGGACACGAGTCCTCAATGTGGGTCAGAGCTACACGGGATAAATCAACACACACACACACACACACACACACACGCACACAACATTTCATCATTGGTCTATTAATCCCTGAATAAAGAACCTGATTGGTCAGTTTCCTGCAGGTTTCCTGGTTTGTTTGATCGGACCAGGTCCAGACCAAAACCTGCGAGAGAAGCCGAGTCAACGACGAGTCCTGCAGCCTCGATCTGTGACGATCCGACCTCGATCTGACCCGACCGCAGGTTCAAAGGCTGAGCTAAACTGTTAGCAGTTAGCAGCTGCAGCCTGATTGGTGCAGCGAGGAGCTCTTTCAGGTCTTCAGGCGACCAATGAGAGGAGCCCCCACGTGGCTTTAAGTGTGAACAGAAACCAAACCACGAGGGGAAAGGTTAGCTCGTATGCTAAAACAATCTAAAAGGGATGTGACATCACAATTAAGGTACTTTTTCAGACTTCAGGGACATAATAAGATGGAATTAAGCTCAACTCTTCTTCTTCCAGCTCACAAAACGACGCTGAAACGTCCCACCAGCTGCTGTGCAAGTGAAGCCACCGTGCACATGATGCTTTTCACCCTGCAGGAGGGTGAAATGTCTGATTCCTCCAACAGACTGAGGGGATTGTTGGATTTTTTTGGTGCATAATGAGCAACGAAAACATCAACGTCGAGTTTGACCACAGAGTTGTGCTCAGGGAGCTTGGCTGCCTGCAGAAGCTGCGATCTGAGGCCGAACTGTGCAATGAAATCGGATTTTTTAGAAGCTTTTTGCAAAACAAGATAAACAAACAAGAGAAAAACGAGCAGAAACAAGGTTTTGATGGGGAATCAGGCTCAAAACACTCAAACACTTTAAATACCTGAAACTGACGAGTTCCCGCTCCACAGAGCAGCTGGTGGATCTGAGCTCAGCACAGGAAAACACACATGTTGACCGACTGGATCCACAAACAACAACAACAACAAGAGCAGGAGAAGGAAACGCTGAGTCCACTGAGAGTTCACAGCAGAGTGACTGTGAGTCTGAGGCTCCGGCGGCCTTTTGACCAATCCCGCCTCCTGTAGACGGTGATGTCACGGCATGATGTCACAAGGTGAGTCACATGAGGAAGTGGGAAATACAGCAAACACACACACACACACACACACACACACACACAGATTGAGGAGAGGCAACAAGACACACAAGTGTTTATTGTGTCGACTGTTGGGTTAAAACACACACACACACACACACACGGTGTGGGTTTACAGCCACACACACAAACAATCTCTGTTTACATGGAAGTGAGACCTTCTTTGTTGTCTGTTGATCTAACACACACACACACACACACACACACACACACACACACACACACAGAATCACAGCCTTCAGACCTTTGGACCTCATAACCTCTTCAAAAATAACCCGACAGCAACATTATGATTCTTTGTCAATGTTTAACACACACACAGACACACAGACACACAGACAGACACACAGACAGACAGATACAGACAGACAGACACACAGACAGACAGACACACACTCAGACTGTAATGATGTGACAGCAGAGGTCTCATATTTCAGACACTCCTGTCAGTTTCAGCAGCGCCCTGTTATCAAACAAACCCACACACTGTCTGCTGCATCTCTCTCACACACACACACACACACACACACACACACACACTCTAAATTAAGCACCGGAGGATGAGCACACTGAGTTTCACAGGGTTTTCCCAACCACACTCCAACAGCACATCTCGCTGCATCACTGCCCCCGACCTTTGCCCCGCCCCCTCCTCGCCCTGATTGGCTGCTTTTATCTGTTTTATATCGGCGCACAGCGAATATTGGTGGCATCATCGAAGGTGTCTGGACGTTGGACCAGACACGCGCTCACACACCACAACACAAAGCGACAACGCACAACATGAAGCTACACACACAAAGACACTCTGACAACAAAAGAGTCTTTTGTTTACTTTGACGATCGAGTAAACAAATAAATAAACAAATAGCCAGTGAAGCTTTTAGATGGAGGACAGAAGAAAAGGCTGCAACCACAACCTGACGACAGCATAGCAACACAACACAGACGGTGTACACACACACACACAGAGTGCAGAGTGCAGAGTTTATGACTGTGTGTGTGTGTGTGTGTGTGTGTCTGACGGATGAGCACTGTGCCAGAGGCCTTATATGATATCTAGAATTACAACACACACATGCATGCACACACACACACACACACACACACACACACAGACGATGATTACAGTGTGTCTCGGAGCCGTCATGGCCGCCCCATCCATTTCTCAGCTGCTCCTCCATCATCACCTCGCTCTGCTTCCTGTTTCCTTGCAGGATTCTTCTTCTTCTCTGCTTTCTCCCTCCTCATCAGACCGTCCCGCTTCGTCCTTCATTGCAAACCTGTCCTCCTCTCCCTGGATCCTCCTTTCCTTTCCTTCCTTCCTCCCTCAAACTGAGACTCCCTGAATCTATCTGTCGTATAAACCAACCCATCGTGTCAAACTGTACACGCAGCAGCATCACGTTCCATCAGAGCCACGCTTGCGTCACCGACCGATATTCACCTACATATATATACAGTATATACATATGTGAGCTGCTTTGGCTTGTTTTTAATTATTTGTTTGACCATAACCTTAAATGTTAATTAATTGAAATCTGTACTTATCTCTCCTTTAATACAGTGATTTGTTTCAGAAAGCAGCTTCTCAGGAAGCTTTGCAGAGTCACATACAGATGTCACATTAAATGTCATCTTTATATTATATTTATCTTCCTCCTCCTGAGCGCGCCCAGCTCGTGGCTCAAAACCGAGCTGGAACAGCGTTTTGACGCTGACCGGGCGTGATCAGCTGGAGAAGAGGTCTCACTCTGATGTCACGGAGCAGAGTGAGACCTCTTCCCCTCGCAGATGATCTTCGGTCCAGCGACAGCCGCGTGTAGCTTTGGCCGGACATCAAGTCTCTCAGCACATTAAGGTTAATTAACGAGGAGCTGCCACAGACGCTGCAGCTGTGCTGCAGGAACGCGGTGCTGCTCCGCTGAGACGCTGCCTGCTGTGGCTGGACACAGAAAAGATATTAAATGATGATAAAACACCAAAATAATGTTAATCCAATGTGTTTTTGCACTCTGACCACTTCCTCTGATCATTTGATCGATATTGACTGTAAAAATATTGATTAGTGCAGATTAAAACTGGAGAATCACTCGGCTTCAACACCTGACGACAAAACAGCAGCTGGGACTGTAAACAAAGATGGCCGACACGTCGATTCGCCATCTTGCTCGGGTGACATCATTTAGAGCCAGAGTCCACAGACATCAGCCCCGCCCACCGAGCTGTCAATCATGACATCACACCCCGCCCTTTCAAATGGCTCATTACAACCAAACGGTGTCCATGTCTCTGGTTTGTGCATGTTAGACTCAATCAAACACTTTCAATATATACGTCACACACACACACACACACACGCACACACACACACACACACACACACACGCACTATTCAAGAGACAGTTGCTGTTAAATGTCAGCACTTCCTGGAAACGCCATGTCAGCCTCTGCAGCCACGTTTACTGGAAGAACACTTTCACACACACACACACTCACACACACACAGCACTAACAGAGCCATCCATGCATACATTAACCCTCTCTGGCACACACACACACACACACACGCTAGTGCATGTCATTACATTTTAAACATGACACACTATCCTCGCCGTCTCCTCCTGCGCCGCGCCTCGTTGCCGATTCACCGATATCATTTAAAAACATTTGTTACGACACGTTTCCTCTTTTTCAACATCCCTAAATAAATTCAAACGCTCACACAGGATCATTATTTATCCTGCGCTTATACTCAGGACGGGGACACTGGTTCATAACAGAGCTCGGGCTGCATCAGCCCGACACGTGTAACCTTCACTGATCTGAGCTTTGACCCTGTCATAACGATCATTTTGTAAATCTGTGGCAAATAAAACTGACCTGACTCGTTATTCGCTGTGTCTTAAATCATCACTTGAGTCATGTGTTGCTAATTGGCAGCTAATTGTGATTACAGATAAACAGCTCAGGTCATTTCCTCAGTAAGAATCTGCATTGTGGAGTTTTCTCAAATACACAAAAAGCAATATTTAATTAATCAGAACTGATCATTCTGACAAAAAGCTGTCAACTGATGTCAACAACTGATTTTATAATTACAGAGGCACCTAAATGCCCCACAGCTGGATCATCTGCAGACGCTGGAATTTACTGATGTCCCCAAACGCCTCATACGCAGGTTACAGCTGCTAATTAACACTGGGACGTTTAAGGGTTCGCTCGTGGGAAACAGAAGCTAAACTAACAGACATGAGTCAGATCTAAATGTCTAATCTGCTTTAATTAATGGATCATTAAAATAATAATGAGCTGCAGCTCTGTACAACACACGCACACACACACAGACACACACACACACACTCCATCCATGTCAAACATTTAGCTGTGTTTGCAGACGCAGCGGGGGGGATCCGCCCCACTCGTATTCCAGGAGAGTTCAGTGTCTCTGGGCACCGTGAGGCCACAGAGCCCCCTGCCCGCTCCTGGACCCCCGCTGTTACAACACACACACACACACACACACACTCTAAATATTAAACACTGTGGGACGCTCAGTACACACACTTGCCTGTGTGTGTGTGTGTGTGTGTGTGAGGCAGCAGATAAATAAGAGACATAACCAGGAAGAGACAAAGAGACGGAGATGAAAGGAGGGATGGAGGCGCTACGGTGGCCCTGTTGGCCAAAAACACAACAAAAGAACAAAAGAAGAAGAAAGCCGCGCAGTCGAGGGCGTCTGACTTCCCCCGAACACTCAAATCAAGTGGAGACGTGGAGACGGAGCGGGTTTGACTGTCGGCAGCCGACTCCAACATCATGTCGTCATGGTAACGAGACAAACCCGAAAGAGCCCAGACTTCAAAAGTATATATTAACATTTTTTATTTTTTTGCAGGTATGCATACACACACACACACACACAGATATGGATACATGTGCAAATCCACACACACACACACACACACACACACACACACACACACACACACACAGACGACCACACCCATTATAATTTGGCTCTTTGAAGCTGCAGCCTCCGGAGAGTCCCTGGTTTCTGTCGTTCACCCTGTTCTTCATCTTTCATCGTTCAGTCGGATTCTGTCTTTATTCCACTTATTGATTTATTTTTAAATCTGAACGCTGCTTTGACTGTTTCCTACGTTTGCCGCCCAGATGTGGATTAGTCCGCCGCCTGAAATAGTCCCAAACAACTGCACCGCTATCAAACTTTACCATCATCTCCTCCTCTCCAAAACAAACAGAGCGGCTGATTCAAACCCAGAGAAACACTGAATAAAGCAGTTCCACCTTAAAAACCACTGTTTCTCCCACGCTGTCGGCCGCACACGGGA
>WARS01000077.1:0-47500 GCA_008933995.1 Datnioides undecimradiatus | reverse complement strand
TTCTCTCAGATGAAACTCATTCCACACGCAGCTGAGTTTGTCCCTCACCAGCCCGTCTGGCTCCTGTCATCCCTCTCTGGCGCTTGCAGATCAAGCTTCGCCCGGCGCCCCCCGCAGACCCCACAGCGAGGCCTGACCTGTGATGACAGTAAATCATGGTCACGAAAAGCCCAGAGGAGGACGTCGGGCTATGTTTTAAAGGTGCTGTGGTTTTGTAATTCATCAGACGCACTGCTCTGGCGGTTTGCGGACGAAGCCGACACGGAGGAATCCTGCAGCACATGCAACTCCACGCCACCAAACTGAAACGAAAAAGGCCTTAAAGACACAACGAACGCGGCGTTCGTAAGAGAACTGAGTAAACATGTTTCAACTTTAAAGTGACGAAGTCTGTTTCCATCCTCACATCAGCCTCCGCTCTGTTTAATCTGCCTGGAACGTTTTCCTGCTCACAGCTATTCATCATGTGAGTGTGTGTGTGTGACAGTGTGTGTGTGTGTGTGTGTGTGATGAGGCAGGATATAAAAAAGGATTTTAAAAGGAGCAAACTGAAGAGGAAGAAAAGCAGGAATCTCTGCAGCCTGAGGGTTCAACAGTGAGCGACAAAGGAGGAGAAGAAGGGAAATGAGCGGCGTGGAGCGAGAGACACCTGAGAGAGCAGGAAGCAGGGAAGAGAGAGAGGGGGGAGGAGGGAGGGAGGGGGGGAGGGAGGCCAGGAGGGAAATAAAGAGCGAGGGATCAAAGAAGAGAAGGAGCTGAGCAGCGACACGAGTCCGCTGGAATTCACACAAAACCGTTTTTCTGCTGCGGAGTTCGCTATCTGCTTCCCACTTCACCGTCCGCACGAGTGCAACGGCCTGCCCACAGAAGCCAAATCAGAGGCTACCAGAACTGTTTATTTATTGTTTTTCCAATACAGACGCAACAAAGAAAGTCTAATTATCAGAGTTTGTGACAGTAACTCCAGCGGATAAAGGAGGAAGAACCTCCGTATTGGAAACAGCAGGAAGTGGTTTCATCGTTCAGAAAGGAAACAGGAAGAACAACAAACTGGAGACAAATAACAACAACAACAAACCAAGATCTTTGTAACTGAGAATCCATGCAGGACTCCCCAGCCGCCTGCGTGCAGAGGCTTGATGCAGAGTTTCAGGCCAGCTGAGCTCATTTTCTGGTGGTTTCTGGTTGGTTTTTCCTGAAAAATGTTCTGACATTAGGATGTTTTTCTGATCTCACACTGCTCCTGCAGACTTGTGCAACATTTCACACAGTGTGTGACACACACACACACACACACACACACACACACACACACACACACACACACACACACACACACACACACACACACACACACACACACACAGAGTGATGCAGTGCATAAAAAATGCATGGTGAACCCTGCGAGTCTCTGTTCTCATGAGCACAGTAAACCCCCACACGCTCACACACACACACAGGTGTGCTGGGGGTTGGGTTGGATGGGGGGTGGTTCTGTCTCCATCCCAGATCCACCAGCTGTCTGACTCCACCCCTCCCCACCCCCATTACCATGGTAACCCCATAAATAATGGACGCCGCAGTGCACGCTGGGAGCCACCGGGCCAGAGAGGCAGAATCCCATCACAGCCGACTTACATAACGCGAGCCGCGACCGCTGACGTGCTGCTGCGCGTCTCCTCTGATGATCTAATGAGCAGCGTCTGCAGGGTCGACCCGCACCGCAGCCGCCGACCGACAAAACCCTGAAACAACCGCCCGGCCACCGCAAATCAGCGAGGAGCGCCTTGGCGTTTCAGATAAAACAACACAGCGGGCGGTCGGGTGATGTCTGGCCCCGGTTTTTGTCTTTTTTTAGCATCTTTGGCATCAAAGCTATGAAAACATTCACAGATGGTGGGTTTATTCAAATATTCTGAGTGGGAATAAAAACACACATCTCCTGAAAACGCTGAGAACTCTTCTGTAAACACTTCAGTCCAGTGTTTGTGGAGCTGCACCAGTGTAAATGTTTAAAAACACCTCTTTAATACATGAAACCAGGCCAGACACGACTCCTGCAGGAAGTTTAAGCCCACGTGAAACGAAGAATGCCTTTTCAACTCACTATCACACTGAGCGCCGGTATATACAGTAAAACCAACAAAAAGCACTTTATCTGTTTTCTCCTATCTGTGCTAACAGAGTCATATCATGGCATCCAGCCATCAGTCAGTGTAAACTGAGCAAAGGCAGAAAACGTCTAATGTTAAGTTACTGTCGGTATAAAATCTGTGAAAAAGACTCGACTGCGTGAGTTTTAATGCAAGGAAAGACGTTTCAGTGAAAGAGCTCCTGAGGGGCGACGCGGCCGCTGCGGTCCGGCTGCTTTGTCCGTTGTTTTTCTGGAAGTGACGTCGCCCCGGGGCTCATTTCCACAGCAGGTAACGACACTGGATGAACATTTCACTTTGGGTTTTTTACAAAGTTTTTACAAATAACCGTGTGCAGCACAGTAAAACCGATGTTTGGTCCCGGCTCCACAGTGAAGTCTGAACAAAGGCAGTCGGACACGCCGAGCGCTCGGTGGGACAAACTGAACCACTTCATCTGAGGCGACCCCACTTTGAATATCAATGTGTGCATGACTACGGCAAGCGCTGTGGGTCAAACTGGGACCAGACTGTGATGAGAACCATCTGATCCTCTCACCTCTTGTGTTTTTCAACGGTTTGTTGAATCCAGGGCTGGATTATCTGAACAGTGTGCGTCGGACGAGTGAAGCTCACCTGTTAGCGTCGGGTCTGGGTCGCTCCCCTCACACAGAAGCAAAGAGGAAACCTTCGACGTGCAGCCTGCACAGAAACGACAGAGGGGCGGCTGTTAGTGTCGCACTCTTCAGTCCCGCTCACCTGCAGCAATTAAAACAACCACCAGCAGCGTCGCCTTGAACACACATAAGTCTGTAGACGCCAGAGTCTTAGCTAGAGGTAGCAGACTCTGCATAGGAAATTGATTTTTTCCAATAAGTAATCCAGAAAAGATGCTTGTTGTAATAAAAATAAGTCATATATAATGATATTTGACTGAAATCTGTTCTTTAATAATGTTATTTGCTGCAAAATCCACTTAGAAAATCATTTTTTTATCCAAAATTCACTAAATCAGCTCCAACACAGGAGTTACACGCTTGTATGAACAGAGACGCGTGATCCTGTCTTATTCTGGCTGGTTTCTGCCCCAGGGAGGAATCCCATTCACAAAAACCCTCACGTCAGAGTGGGCGGAGCTTCTTTGTCTTTCCCCCATCTTTCTCAGCAGATGGGGTCCGCATGCCATCACACAAACAAACAAAACAAACAAAAACAAGCAGTTTGCGTGTGGAGGTGGTGTCATTGGGGGCTCGGACGAGGGCCAACAGATGAGTGTGGGGGGGGGCAAACAGGCCAGGAGGTGAGAGTCGGCCCTGCAGCTGTCCACACACTCACACCTCACTGCGGGAACACGAACACACACACACACACACACACTCACACTCACACTCACACACGGTGCTGCCAGCAGCCAGAACCTCATGCACATGTAGCTGCAGATCATGTTGGTGAACTCTCATTACCACAAGCTAATGCAACATGCTGCCAGCTGTGTGTGTGTGTGTGTGCGTGCGTGTGTGTGTGCGTGCACGTGTGTGTCAGAGTGACAGCTGGCACAGCTTCAGCCATCGCTAATCATTCAAGTGCTCGCTAAGCTGCAGGTACAGGTGAGCTGCAGGTGTCTCTCTCACACACACACACACACACACACACACACACACACACACACAGCTTGTCATCTGCTGATGAAGTCGGCTCAGGCCACACAGCAGCTGCTGTGTCCAGGTGAACGCAGCTGAAAACACGTTGGATTCTGTTTGTTTCTACATTAAAGTTCAGTTTGATTTTGCTAAGATACTGCTAATTAATGCTGTGCAACATGGACAAAATCACACATACCTTCATATTAATACTGTGACAACATTGTAGGAGGGACCGTTGGAGATCTTATTATGAATTAAGTGAATTATGATGCAAAAAATGTCCAAAATTCAACCATTTCGACTTGCTCAAAGTGAGGATGGGATGTTTTTCCATCCGCTTTACTGTAAACTGAACAAAACGGTTGATCCAACGAATGTTTGGTGCATAAAATATGAAAAATACTGAAAAATCAGTGCCACGCTCATGCCTTCACCTTGTCCAGAAGTCCAGAACAAAACGATGTCTGTGATTTTCAGCGACGAAAGTCCAGGAAACAGTGAAATGAACCATTCTGATGATCGATTCGATCATGTATGAGGCACAGAGCAGGTCTGACGTATTCAGACTGGGGATCTGCTGTTTTTCCCGGTGGGTCGGACAAAACGAGACACCTGAAGGCGAGTTTGACTTGTCTGGCATTAACCGATGAACAGAGACAACAGCCTGCAGGTTTCTAATATAATTCACTTTAAATCGGTCGGGCTCGTCGCCATCGTTGGTCACAGCGTCACTGTTCCAACAGGCTGCGCGGGTTTAGCTCTAAATTAGCTTTGTCTCTTCAAGTCACAGCTGAAGCCTCAGCAGCCTGAAGGTCCAACGTGTTGCTCTCTCACCAGCTTTGCAAACCAACCCCCCACTCCCCCACTCCCCCCGTCAACCGGCTGCCTTTCTTATCCGCGAGGTGAAACACACACACACACACACACACACACACACACACACACACAATAAGTCCGACAACTTGCGCGTGTAATGTTCTTGGCAGAGAAGCTGTGTCTAATTATTCCTGCTGAGCACGCCGCTGCATCTGACGGATGCTGACGAGCAGCGCGAACACGTTTCATTCTTATTCAAAACGTGTGGAGGTCTCTGAGCCGCGGCGGCCTTCAATTCAGAGAAATATGAGGCTTAAGGACCGCAGTCGGCGGGAAACAGAGCTGAAAGCGTCCATCAGCGGCTGATCCAACGCATGTTTGGTCGATAAAATATTAGAAGTTATCGATAATTCACGCGTTCACGCTGCTTTTCTTTGTCCAACAGTTTACTAAACGCCTGCAAATGTCCAGATTTGAGACGTCTGAACCCTAAATTACTGCATGTGTTATCATTACTGTTTGTTCCAGCTGCGGTTTGAGTGTTTGCAAATTAGAAAATGCATCAAAAACAAACTCTTTGCAATCGATTGGGATAGTTTTTGAAGCCGGACACGGATTAAAGTCTCTTTCCTGCAGAGTCCTCACTCGTCTTTAACAAGAGCGGGCGGGAGGGTGCATGTGGAGGGCAAGCCGACGCGCTCCACTGGCCATATTTGAAATGTGGAGGGTGTGTTGGCGAGGACGCAGGGTGTTGATCTTGTCTTTGTGTTAAAGCGGAGGTGAGAACACAGCGCGACACGTCCCCCCGGGGGAGGAACGAGGCGGGAGGAGGGACACAGGAAACGAGGAGATCGCTCAGTGAATGTGAATCTTCACTGCAGCACGTCTCTGACGCCGACTCATCAAAGCAAATACGTTCTGCATTTAGCCAAATAAATAACAATAACTGCTAATTAAATATTAAATTATTATAATATTTTTCACCAAATACCCGAACGTGCAACATTATAGCAGAGAACTGTTATTTAAACACTTACACAGTGAGCTGGCTAGTTTTCTGTCTGGGTGATATAATGTGAACATATTAATCAGCTCGTTAACGCTCCAGCTGCTGCTGCTTCACAGTAAAAGCATGCAACTGGCCACACACGGAGGCTGGAGGCTTTTATTTTGAAACAGTCACAGGAAGCTTCACTGTGTGGATATTTGCAGCGATCTGTAAGAGCTGCTGTCTCACACAAATAACTTTCAGAAAGAGCAGATTTTGGTTAAATATTCTTTTTTCTGCATTTTATACTTAAAGAAAACCCGTTTCTGTATCTGGAACATACCAATGTCAGGTGTCCCACAGTCAGACAGGACTGAAATCTCAGACATTAAATTTAAATTTGTCCTTTTAATCAAAGAGGAATATTAATTTGCTCGTAGGCTTCTCTATGTTGTTTGCTCGTGTTAGTCTTCAGATGTCCAGCAGAGGAGCGGAGTCAGTGAACGCAACAGCTGCAGGATAATGTGTTGAACATGCAGCTGCAGCATCAGCTGATCTATACAGCTTCCTGCTCACCTGCTCACCTGCTCTGCGTTCCACCATCAATTTTAATAAATAAACATATTGTTTATTAAATCATATTTACTCTAAACTCACAAAATTAATTTTTTGAGCTACTGTTTCATATTTTAACGCGTGTTGACTTTGACTCGAAGTGTGACAGGAACAGACAGGAAGTGAGAGACTCACTTGGTTTGAGGAAAATATAAGTAGAAGATGGAAAGAAGTGAGGAGAGAGAGAGACTTCCTCTGTTTGACAGCGAGCGATGAAGGGATATTTATAGATAACAGTATTATCTCTGCTTCACTGGTTACGTCAGAGAGGAGAGGAGGAGAGGAGGCGAAGGAGAGGAGGCGAAGGAGAGGAGGCGAAGAGGGCGACGATGGGAGAAGCCACGACGATATGTGAAAGAATGAAGGGAGGAGTGAAGGAGATAAGGGAGGGAGTGGAGGTGACAAGGAGGTGAAGAGAAGAAGAGAAGAGGAGGTGTCGGACGTGCGGAGCCTGACCCACATCTACCATCGCTCATCATCGTCAACACAGAGTCTGCGACTGATCGGCCGCTGATTATCTGATTATTGCCGATCGATCTGCTGATTGATCCATGAAAGGTCAGAGAACCTCCACCAGGTTCTCTCCAAGCAGCAAACAAACATTTTTTATTTACAGTTACATAAAATTCATCTTATCGATAAAGCGGCGAGTCGTCGGCAAACAATCATATCGTTCCTACTGCAGACTAATCAATAAATCAACTAAGATCAACTGTATTGATCCAAATGCGCTGACTATGTCTGACCTGAAATGTCCCTGTTTCGCTGTAGTCTGATGAAGCCGTGACTCGGCCGCCATGTTGAAACGCCAAGTCACATGTCGGATCTCTCCGCTCTGATTGGATCAGGTCTTTGCCAATTGATTACACCGCTTGGAACATCGATTGATCATTGCTGTTTAGTTTTGTGGTGATCTCAGTAAACTGCCAATAACATGTTTATTAAAGAGAAGAGCTGCGACTAATCATTATTTACGTTATCAATTAATCTGCAGATTGATTCCATTGATTAGTCGTTTGGTGCGCGAACTAATAATAATATTGATTTGTCCACCCACAGCCCAAACATTCAGTTTATTATCAAGTTAAAACAGGAAAGAGCAGGAAATGATCACGAAGTGACTCAAATGATTGATCGATTATTAAATCGATCTGATCAATTTTCTGCCTGTCAACTGGTCGATTAGCTGATTGATCGTTTCATGTCAAAGCCAGAACAAACCGCCTCATGTCGCGATCAGCGTTTGGTCTGTTTCCAATCAATGTTCTATCAAACTTTAAATCGTTTAAGTTATTGATCAAGAAAATAAGGAGACAGTGAAACAGACTCTGGTCACACACACACACACACACACACACACACACACACACACTCTCGCTCGTGTTCGTCTCCCAGCCAACATAACTTTAAACTATCCAACAGAAACAGTGTGTAATCATGTAATGATGTAATGCACACACACACACACACACACACACACACACACACAGTATCTCTCTGTGGATGCAGGGTGTGAATGCAATACTTCAACACTGAAATATTCACACACACACACACACACACACACACACACAGAAGATAAGAGTAGACACACACAACCTGCTTTCACTCTTTGGCTTATGATTCATTCGTCTCACTCTCTCTCTCACACACACACACACACACACACCTTCAAACACACACACTTGTACCTGTGTGTGTGTGTGTTTGAAGGTGTGTGCATGTGATACCAGGAAAGGTTGGATTCAGATTGAAGAAGTGTGTGTGTGTGTGTGTGTGAGTGTGTGTGTTACTGGAAGGTGTGGCTGGTCCCAGTGAGTGGGTGGCTCCTTCACCATATGGTCACTGGGCTCCACACACACACACACACACACACACACACAGACGCATGATGTCAGCTCTCAGGAAGCTGGGATTTGGCCTCGACTCTCTTCAGTCCTCGCTCAGAGTCTCAGGTTCACGTCTTTAAAACAGATCGATCGCCATCAGTTTTATTGATCCTGATCAATAATAAATGTGATTTTCTGCAGAGGAGAGGTTAAACGAGCAGGTTGTGGCTAAAATCAAGGAAAGTGTGAGAAATGTGGCGCCTGCAGCGCAGCGAGTTCAGCTAACCACCACCACAGACGCTGTTTATTGATCCAGACCAGACGAACAAACTCTGATCAAACTTTCCTGCCGAGCTGTTGAGTAAAATCAGCTGATGCGTCGTCATGGAGACGTGCTGATTCGTCCCTCTTCCTGTTTCTGCAGGACGCCCGTGACTCTGTGCACAGTAAGAGCCTCTGACAGACAGACCAGCGCTGACACAAACCAGATTCAGTAACGCTGATGCTAACGCCGCCCGGAGCTCCACCTGCAGAACGCCCCACCCTCTGCCGCCGGCCAATCAGAGGGAGGTTTGGTCATAATTACCCCAACAGCACCTTCCAGCCGACGCTGGAGCGTGTCATTAACAGCTCAGCTTTCATCTGCCCTCACATCAATGAAGCGGATAAAACACCTGAAATCCAGGATCCCGTCGGCTTTCATCTGGATTCGCCCGCTCGGCCCGTTTCGCGGCGAGCGCACGCAGCGCCGTGCTGTCGGGGTTCGTCTAGACGCCGTGCTCCGCAGCTCCAGGAGCCTTCCAGGCAGACAGGCCATCCATTATTCAGCTGCTGGCAGGCTCCTGGCTGCTCCACGGCCAATACTGCTATTTCTGTTGGTGCGGCGTGTGAGCGAGCGTCGACACCACAAAGAAAAACTACCAATCAGGGAATTATCGATTATAGACCTGAATTTAATTGATTTGTTACAGACACTCTAAAGACCCGAGATTACGCGATGAAGCCTCATCGTCCGTTTCCAGGGGCTTCCTGATCAGTCTGTGGCCACAGCATCGTCACGACCTTGATATCAAGTCACACAACAGCTGATTACTTGATTTGTTGGTGAACGAACTGCGTTAAACAGTTTTAAACAGAGAGCAACAGATATAATTCAGCATGAACGTACACGTTTCTGACATGTGAACTGTTTTATTCGAGTATATAAAGCAGAAAAACTGCTTCTGTTTATATTTGTGGCATAATGATGTTTTATAATTAACACTAAACTGAAATTTGTTTATGAAAGCAGCCGACATACTGGAAAATTTTTGATAATTTCCCTCTAAAATCAATGAATTTGACAGATTTTATATCAGTCGGGCTCTAATTTTAGACAATATTTCATTTGTTTTTGATTTTACACGTGAAGCATGTTTATCTTTGTGAGCCAGGCAATGACAGACACAGTGAGACAGCAGCTGGAGCGTCCGGACATCAGATTTCCCTTCAGGAGGTGGTGGAGAACAAAACTGAGCTAAAAGTGAAGCAACTCTCAGGTTTAAATTCACCTGGTGGAGGCAAACACAGCTCACAACGAACGAGACCAGGCTGAATGTGTGAGTAACTGCTGACGAGTTTAAGAAGTGAAGTGATTATAATTAATGTCCGCGTTGCATTCAGGGAACATGTCCAGGGTCAGAAAGGGGAGAGAAATGCTTGGTTTTTACATAAAAACGACTTAAAAACAGGAAAAAATGCTGCAGTGCAAATAATTAAAGACTCAAATTATGATTTTCAAGTCAATTGATTACAAATCTCATTTTTCACAATTATAGGACCAAATAATGTGGACAGAGTGTGTGTGTGTGTGTGTGTGTGTGTGTGTGTGTGGCAGCAGGAGGCTCACAGTGTAGGTCAGCAGGTCTGATTCACCAGGAGCCCAAACAAACCGTCTCAGGGTTAAAAATAACATTTCCAGCGACAGGTGAGAGACACACACACACACACACACACACACACAGAGGCCTCTTTCTCCTCAAGCCACAGGAGCCAAATGGGTCATTAACTCCTCGGCGTTCCTCTCTCGAGGCGTCAAAGCGACAACTGGGTGGCCTCGAGCCTCAACCCCGAGTCGTAAAACGCTCCTTTGGCCACGCCCAGGTCTCCGTGGCAACCACTGTGCCGCCGCTGCCCTTAATAAAAGTATGAGCCAGATCGCAAAGGTTCAAAGTCCCTTCAGCTTTTGGAGAGCAGGTCGCCGTGTTCACCTCATCTTTAATTGATGAGGAACCAATCGATGAATCAGAGCTTCCACCTGTCTGCTGCGCCCAGGACTGCTCACCTGACGCCGACCCCGGAGCTGCGGCGACTCTACGACAGCGACGCGTTTCACTGGGAGCAGCTCCGGATACGATCCAACTCAAATTTGAGCCATTGCTCGATTGACTGCACTGCCTCTGATTGATCCCGGCTGATCCATCGATACAAACCCAAAGCTTTTTAACTTGAAAAATAACAAATGATCAATAAATTATCAAAACAGCTCAAATCAGCTCATTTATTGATGAACTGATTGATTGTTTCGGGTCAGCTATAAGTGAAAATCAGTGTTTGAGGAGTTTTTTTGTTCCATTTCATTCGGGACAACGCTGGAAATTTGATTTTGAAGCTTCACCATTATTAAAATTAATTTAACTACACTAGAGCCCAACTAATAAGGGACATCTGAACATTATAGATTATCAATATGTCGTCAAAATAGACTTCTTCTATGTGGCTTTGCAGCGAAGTGACTCTGCAAAGGTCAGAAGCTGCTTTCTGAAACACATCACTGTATTAAAGCAGAGACTCTGGAGTCACAGCAACACATCACTGTATTAAAGCAGAGACTCAGCTTCAATGCTCTGCACAGACTCTGGAGTCACAGCAACACATCACTGTATTAAAGCAGAGACTCAGCTTCAATGCTCTGCAGAGACTGCTTTAATGCTTTAATGCTTCTGCATTAAAGACGATTCAGGAACATTTGACTCCCTGAATCGTCCCCAATGGTTTAACTAAAGGCTCCATTCAAATTCAGAGGTTTTCAGACTGAGGCGCAGGAACTCTACGGGTCCCCGGAGGGACAAACTAACTGACCAGGAGTTAATAAAAGTCAGTCACTTAACTGATGGGAAATAATCTCCCATAATGCACCTTCAGCTCACCTCATACAGGTGTTCACAGTGTCACAGTGGAACAAGATGCTTCAGTCGTCCGTCAGTTTTAATCAGCTTCAGCCAACACACAGCTCCTCATCATCCAGGAGACTGGTCACTCAGATGAGTGGGGAAGCTTTTACAGCAGGGAGCGAAGGCCAGGAGAAAGGCTGCACGGACAGAAACACGCTGACACGCAGGGGAATCACTTCATTTATCCAGGCCAGATGAGGAATTAGCCTGAGTTTGAGGGATCGATGGGCAGTAATGAGAAGGGAACGAAGTGCCAAATGAGACTTAGAGCGCCCCGGTCCACCTGTGTGTCTGTGATCAATACAGAGCAGCAGATATACACGCCGTCTGACTCGCCTAACACACTGAAACCAGCCCAAATAAAATCTGCTGGCACTCAAATACGACCGAGCTCTCCGGGATCAAGAGCAGTGATCCTGATTTCCTGCTGAGCCGTGTGGAAACGCAGAGCATTTCAGACCGATGACTGTGCACCAGAGGAAAGACAAACACAGAAAACACAAAAAACCATGCAGGAAGTTTGCAGCGATGCGTGATACGGCACAGCAGGTGATGTGAATCTGCAGGAGGGCACAATGAGGCCACTGTAAAGCCCCTGCAGGCACGGCTCTACAGTCAAATTAAAGGACTGTTGCACAGATTATTGACGAGATATGAGTGGATTTCTGCTCCCACTCTGCGTGGGTTGAATTATTATTACATTTCCGGTAGATTTTTTTTTTTAACTTAAAATAAGAATAATTTTAATGATTTGAAGGTAGTTTCTATTCTTGGAGCAGGTGAGGTAGATTTTAGGGATGGAAAAGTGGAAACTAGTATTCATTCATTCATTCATTCATTCATTAGGTTGGGAGTTCTCCAGCTCCCGTGTTCTCCCACCCAGCTGGTGAACTGGGAGCAAACTGGTGCAGAAAAAAATAAAAAATACATGATAATGATAATAATTATAATCCCACCATCCACCTCCAGCCCCGTCGTGCCTGACTTTAAGTCCGCTGTGTGCGGGCTTGGTGGGCCTGCGTGGTCCGGGGGCGTCCGTGCGTGGATGTGGATAAAGAATAAGGTGGATAACAGAGTGGTCCCAGCCTACAGTAACCATTAACCCCTTCCCATTCTCAGGCAAATGAGCCCCCCGATTCACAGCGCACCATGCCCGGCTGAGCGTGGAGATAACGGGCTGAATGTTGGGCTCTCAGTAATAAAAGGGCTCACTCACCACTTGTCCGGTTGCGAATGTAAATCCCAGAGTGTTGGGCGATAATTTTCCGACACCGGGACACGCCGTCTCATGTATTCGGTGAAAGTCTGCTCTCCTCTCGGCTCTGCTCCGCTCTGTCGCCCCGCTGGCTGGTTTTTTTAACAGTAAACTTGCCGATCCCAGGCTATTGTTAGCTAGGCACAGAGAAGCCTGCTGCACTGAAACGCCCGCCCACCTCGCGCGCCGCTTCGGACACGCTATTGGCTCATTCCAGCACCCCTCGAAGCTAATTGGCTAGAACGGACGTTCGCTTAAAGGCCAGGGCGGGGTCACTGAAGTAGTGAGCGATGGTGCATTCATGTCCAGTACAGAAAACCTCGAAAGTCCAGCTTCATCCTATCCCTGGCTAAACGCGTTGCGTTCAGGTGTATTTCAGTTAATGGATCAAACAGTAGGAAAAAGTTGGAATTTAGGTTTTATTTAACCTCCTAAGACCTAAACTCTTGCATGGCATGCTTTATTGATTTCTCTTTGTTATTTGGGTTGATTGGGACCTGCTAAGTGTAAAAACAAATAATTATTTTTTTGCATTCCCAAAATGTGTTGTCCACATATGTGGACGCCAGGTCCTAGGAGGTTAAAGGTACTTAAGCTTATATATTTTATTTGTAATTAGATATACTACCATATCTACTACTAGTACCACTACTACTACTACTACTACTACTAATAATAATAATAATAAAAATGATAAGATTAGATTCCTTTATTAGTCCCACACCGGGGAAATTACAGTGCCACAACAGCAGGAAAAGCCAGAAGGACTAATAATAATTTATGTTCACTATACTATTAAGATGTACTTATTTTATTGCTAAATGTAACTGATTACACTATGAGTTACAAAATTGTTTTTGTGTGACGTGTAAATCACAAGACATGACATCAAATGCATGCACTTCCTGCAGTTTTGTGTCACTGTAGTCCAGCAGAGATATTTCTGTACCAGTGACTTAGATACACTGATTTGTGCCATGTTATTATGCCATTAACTGAAGAACATGGGATTTCTGCTGGAGACGGAGACTTCCATCTGAAAGGTTTTCTAATCAGTGGCAAAACATTTCACAAATTCATTCCAATGTTGGAAAAGTTATTTGTTAATGTTAAATATAAGCCACACACAGAAATTCAAGACATAAGATGTAAGCAAACAGTTCCTCCTCTGTGCTTTGCACCTTATTATAAAACACAATCAAATCAAATAGAAAACAATAACTAAACTTACTTTGATCATCAGAACTGTCATAATTAAAGACACCCTGTTTCATAAATCAGAAATCACTATTTTTATTATTATTGAGCTCAATAGACGGTGTAGAATAACATGACAGCGACATCTAGTGGTGAGAACACGGAAATGCGTCAACTCTTCAGTGAGGGCTGAGCTACTCGACGCTGCAAGACAAAGTGCATAAAACATTTAAATCAGTTCTGGTGCTCATCAGCTTATCACGGAGCAGATGAGTGAGTATCTTCAGCCTTGTTATACCGCACTCACGCTGTTTCTGTCTGTCTGTCACAGCTCGGCAGGGAAACACTGTGCACAGCAGCACAATGAGGGAATTTCATACTAAAAAGACTTTAGATAGAAAATAATAATTTAATTTGTTAAACACAGACTGTTGATGCATCATGTTAACTTTAGCTGATGCAGTTTTGCACACGTGCAATTGTGCACAAATTTCATGTTAATGAGACCTTAAATGTGTCCAGAAATATATACGTCTGACATTTCAACCTGAATACATTTACGTAAACTGCGTGAGATCATATTCCTCCAGCAGCGAATGAGAAGCTTTCTGATATTCACTGTTTTGTAAATTACATCTTTAATATATCTCACATTTTATTCAAAATCATGAACATCGGTGTAATTTACCGCATTCATTTAATCAGTATTACTTTTTTATAAATGTTTGTCATGAATGTGGAGTCATGAATGGGTTAATCTGCATCAGGCCCATGTGGCATTTGCCCTAATTTACCCAAAAGAAACCTCCTTCAGGGGCATCAGGGCAGTTGTCACATGGGCACAAACGGAGAGGGCTCGTCTAGCGGGTGAGCGCAGTAAAGAGGGGCAGCAACATCTTCAGGGGAGAAAGGAGGAAAACTGGGGAGCTCAGTCACTTCCGCACCATGTGAGCAACTGGGGCTGAAGCTCATTTGCTCCCGGTTGGACTCCCGCATCCTCCGGAACAGAGCAGCAGCAGCGGCGGCTGCAGCCGAGGCTTCCATCAAGCGAGATCCAGCGAGAGGAGAGAGGGACCGGAGGAGACATCGGCTGCTCGGTGCACACACCAGCGGCTCAAGACGTTGACGGTCCCCGGTAGAGAGCGCAGACCAGCCGTCAGCATGACTGCGGACGTGGCGGTGTCTCTGTCGGTGCTCGCGGGGATTGTCGCGCTGAGCGACGCGACCCGCAGGTTGCTGACCAGGGCCCTCGCGGACACCGGGCTTTCCGTGTACGCGGTGGAGCTCGTGTCCACCTTCCAGCTGTGCTGCTGCACGCACGAGCTGAAGCTGCTGTCCGAAGTGGGCGGGATCGAGCCTCGCCTGGCGCTCACCTTGACGTACCTGGCGTCCGTTATCCACGGGCTCACTTTCAGCGGAGCCATCGGTAACCCCTCCGGTACGCTCGAGCACGCGTACCACGCAAAGCTCTCGGGAGGGTGTGCACTGCGGCGGATCGCGTGCCAGTTCGCCGCAGCTGCTGCTGCGCGAGCCGCAGTACCTGTAATCTGGGGAGCGGGGCTGTCAGGACTGCACGCGCGGCATAAATTGCTCGGTTACCGTTGCATCAGCCAGATTCACGCGCCGCTTCCCACGGCCGCCGCTGTGGAGCTCGCGTGCGCCTTTGCGGTTCAGACCGCTATTACGCACACGCGATCTGTGGAGGAGAAGTACCGCGTGCACGTGGTGGCTGCGGTCATCGCGACAGTGGTTTATGCAGGTACGACAACGACTTTGTTGTGTTGTTTCCGTTAACGTTAACGTAACACTGAAAACATCTTTCCTCTCATTACCAGCCGTGGCAGCATATCCTGACCTGCCCAACCTCTAATGGTTCATTATCACTAGTTTCTGTTTGGACTGTTTGAGACTGAATACCTGCACCTATACAATCAATTTACAATGAATCCTGACCTGTTTTTTTAAGAATAACTAGTTTTTTAATGAATCTATTGTGAACTTTCTGTAAATATGTATATATTGTTTTGTTTTGTTGAGATGCTGTAAGAACTGTTAATTAACTGTCTGTGCATACACATATTTAAACAGTATTTATTCTTAAAAAACAGTAAAACAACATCAAATGTGATTCATATTCTGAAATGTTTTTAAATTGTTGAACTTTTTAGTTTTTCAGGGGCCAAATTAACCTCAGGATGGGGCCAACTTTGGCCCACAGGCCTCAGTTTGGGCCACCATGTGTTAGATGTTTAACAGCAGTTTGATCTGTTGCTTTCAGCCTGTTTGGGGCTTACAGTGTGTGTGTGTGTGTGTGTGTGTGTGTGCGTGTGTGTCCAGGTGGCAGTGTGACAGGAGCCGTGTTTAACCCCGCGCTGGCCTTCTCCACTCAGTTCCCCTGCAGTGGACACTCCTTCCTGGAGTACAGCCTGGTGTACTGGCTGGGCCCGCTGCTCGGTGAGACCCGCTGTGCAGCAAACTGCTGTAATCTACACAGTAAACGTTTGCAGCAGCTTCCAGTAAATTGCAATGCATCATGGGTACAAACATATTATATCTTATATTTCCAGCTATTTACTGACAGCTGCAGTAGCAAGGCTACTTCTGCAATTTGACAAAAAACACAAGATACTGTTGTAAACTGCTGTTGATTATGATTGATTGTTGTTTATCTGCAAAAAAGCTGTAATTCATATACAACAAAAGTTAAAAAGCAGCTTCCTGTGAATCTTTTTGCAGTAATGAACACACATTTCACAATGAGCATGAGCTCAGAGTGTAGTCTGGATGCAGGTTGTGACTTCGTCTCTTCTCCTCCGCTCGTGCTGCTGCAGGGATGATGAGCTCAGTGCTGCTGTTCGACAAACTCGTCCCTCTGCTGTCGAGGAGGACGCCGTCCCTCCGGCTGCCCCAGGAGGCCAAGAAGAGGACGTGAGCGGCGTTTCACACCCGTCTGACCGACTGTTAACCCGCCGCTGACTTCAGTCTGCAGACGTTCAGTTAGAAAAGGAAGAACGACACTGATATGCACTTTTTAGAGACTGGAAGTTGTTTTTTTTAATACAATGGGATCAAAACGTGACGATTTCAGCTGAAGAGCGCGTCTCAAAGCTCCTCTGAGCCTCTAATTTACTGTTTTCCCTACATTTTAAAGTTAGACCTCATAAAAATGACTCATGGAAACTGAGCGGAGACGATTTTACTTCAGTTCACAGGCTGATAACGATAAAACAACATTTACACTCAGGCCGCCTTCAGGCCAAAGCCGACCCAGCACAAGCTTTCATTTGATGCAGTTTTATGTTTATGAGATTGATTCCTAATTATTAATTATGCATCTTAATCCAAGCACAGACTGACACTTTGCAGAGGAGGCCAGTCAGTTAAGACTCAGTTTTTCTATCTGTGGATCACCTCCACAGAGACGACGTCACGCTGAAAACGTCATAAACGTCTTAAAACACCCAGAATTACAACAAACGAACGACGGTTTTGTATTTAGGTGATGTGACGACGTTTTAAAGACTCATATTTGATCAAAAACAACATATTATATTATTATATATTATATTATATTACATATTATTCACGTTTCCTGTTAAAGTCGAGCACACGTGCCGTAGCTGCTTCAGTGTTTCACTGAGCCAAGCACTGATTTTATATAATGAGCAGCTACTGAAGCTAATTCACTGTGTGAGCAGTGTTATTATAATATATATTAATAATTCATGTTTATACTTGATGTGACACTCCAGGGCCGAGCACAGCGACTGTACACAGGTGTTAATGTTTTAATTAAAGGTTTGACTGATGAAACAAACTCACTGGTTTATTTTGTGTCTCAATGATGCAGAGTGGGGTTTGAGGAGGCGACTTCACGAGCTGATCGACAGAAAAAAGACAAATCACAACAAAACTTTTTATAAATAATTGTTTTCCTTTTTATAACGTTATAAAAATCTGTATCTTTGAGTTTTTACTGTTGTTTTCAGTGTTTGTATTTAAAAATGATAAAAACTAGGTTAGTGAACTGTAAACAGATTAAATCAATGAAAAATAGAAAAGCAAATAAATTAAAATGTTTAAAAAGTTTGTACAATTCAAATTTCATTTAATTATCAGTGCAGTTTTATTCTATATTCAGGTTAAAGAACACATTTGGATTTTCTGTCTTTTTATAAATGAAGCTTATAAAAACTCGTTTGCAGCCGTCTCAAACTGAAACAGTTACAATTTGATCTGAAGTGCCGACATGACAGCTGCTGCGGTGGCTTCACGCTTCCTGTCCACCTGACGGCGCCGGTGCAGCCTTTAAAGAAACAAAGTGACGCGTTCTCGTACAAAAACTAAGCATTTATTGACATTTTCATACAAAGACGTGAACTCGCCTCTGCAGGAGGCGTCAGATACTAAACTGGTCGTTAGATACAAAACATGAACATACAGTCAGTTTGTTTTTACACTCGACAACAGGACGAGAGGCTGCGTCTCAACGGTCTGCGGTTATTCAGCGACCGGGGAGCTGAGCAAAGATGGCGGCGACGGGAGGGCGAGCAGAGAACCCAGAAACGACAAACGCAGGGAGCGACAAGAGCCGGCCGAGGAGAGAGGGGGAGACCAGAGAACGAGCTGAGAGGAAGTGCTGCCGTCCTCTCCTCCAATCCCATGATGCAACACTGCTGCTTTGACCGGCCGCTGCACAAGACGTCCATCTGGGGAAAGAGTCAGACACACGAAGGAGCCTCAGTGAGCACGTAGAACATAGAGCTACAACACGTAGAACGCAGAGCTACAGCACGTAGAACGCAGGGCTATAGCACGTAGAATGCAGGGCTACAACACGTAGAACGCAGAGCTACAACACGTAGAACGCAGGGCTACAACACGTAGAACGCAGGGCTACAGCACATAGAACATAGAGCTACAGCACTTAGGACACAACTCGACAACGTGCAGATCACAAGTCGATGACACGTAAGAACGCAGCACACAGGACACAACGACACAGAACACAACAACAACACGCCGAACGCAAGTCGACAACGTGTACAGTTCATCATCATCAACAACAACAACAAGTTTCTGGTTGTTACCAGTGTTCGACGTCTGCGTCCTCAAACTGCCCGGCCTCCATTGCTGCTGCATCCACCTCCATACCATCTGTAAACAACAACAACACACACTCAGACCAACAAGCAAACAAACAAGCCTGAGTCTAAACAAACAAACAAACTCTTTAACTCAGACCTTCGAACTCGGTGCTGGTCTCGTCGGTCCGGACGCCGGCCATGTGGTACTGCTGAGCCACAGACTGGGCCAACATCCCCTCCAGCCGCTCCAGCGTGGCCTGGCCCTCCTGCGTGAGCGCCGACAGGCCCTCGTCGCAGGTGTAGAAGGTGGGGATGTCGGCGTGGCCGTGCTCTGTGCGGGCGACGGAGGAGGAGAGAGGGTGAGATGACATCACCATCACGCCATTTTCTTTACTCTGACTGCTTTGACATCCGTGCACTCAGAGTGTAAGCGTTAGGTGCACTCACCTGCTTCTGCAGCCGGGGAGGCGGGGACACACAGGGACACACAGGCAGGCGGAGACAGGAGCAGAAAGTGAAATAAAAAGTGAGTAAATGCTGAAAAATCAGAGCACGGCAGGTAAAGTTACACCTGCGTCTACAGAACAACAACACTGAGTCTGCAGCTAAAGGAGGGCTGTTAATGTCTGAACATGACGTCTAATTAAATGTGATGCTCCACATGCACAAACTCTGCTTTACTGCGGCTCTAAGAGGAGATCTGATCAGACTGCAGCTGCATGATCTCATGCAATGCAACGATAAACGCGATAAAGCAGACGAACGGAGTTTTGTGGATGTCAGTGCACAGAGTCTGGAAACTCGAGGCAGCCGAGTGATCGCTGCTTATTTCCTGCCTTTACTGCAGGACACACGGACGCAGGAGATGACTGTGAATGCAAATCGTCCTCACCGGCCTCCTCCACGTCGTACTCTTCTCCTTCAAAGTCGTTGTCGTCGTCGTCCTCGTCGTCGGGGTCGGGGTGCAGCGCCTGGCACTCGCACATGGCCGAGAACATGGACTCCACTGCGACGTGACGGCGGGAGGCAGAAGGACGAACAACATACAGAGAAGATGTTGAAGTAATTAAAGACAGAGGCGTTCAATGTCATTACGTTAAACAGAGCATGCACGTACGTATTATTAATAACACTGTTTTTTCAGAACAAGAGCATGAACTGAATACTTTGTGCAGGTCAACACACTCAGTAGGATAAATACAGACAACAACCACACTCGTATCCTTAAAGAGTCTGTCCTCTGTGCTCACTCACGTGCCGCCTTGTCGCTGGGAACAAACCGAATCTCTGTGATGGCGCCTTCATCGTCGTCGTCGTCGCTGCAGCTGCTGTCGTCTCCTTCGTCATCTTCGGCCGCTTTCTCTGCCATTTCTGCCTCATTCTCATCTGGGAGGGTGACAACGTGACGACACACAGTCAGAAACTCACTCGGGCAGTTTCAGAAAAGATCCTGCGCTCTGCTTCGCTCTCACCTGTGAGTTTGCCGTTGACCATGACGTACAGGTGCTCCTGTGGGTAAGCGCTGATGTCTCTGGAGATGGCGTGCAGGCCGATGGCGGGGTACTCCAGAGAGAAACCCATCCCCGACCCATCGAACCACGACAGGCGCCTGAGAGGAGGAAGACACCGGTGCACTTAATGGGACGTTTACCCCGACAAACAAGTTTCTGAGCACTCTTCCAGGCATGCAAAACTAACTTTGGATAGTTTTTATAAGTTATGGAAACCTTGAACCCAAGCTCAGAGCTACAATTCCACATCGGAGACATGTGGACTCTGCTGTACACAGGAGGAGCAAGAACCTGCGAATGTTCAAACTCATTCCATTTCACTTTCTTTAAATTAATAACAGAGTTTAGCCCCACACGACTGAGAACTTCACCAAAAGTGTATAGTTATAATAAATTCAGTGAAGCTCAGCAATAATAAAAAAATCACAACATTCAAGATTCCTTGGCCTAAATTTCTTTAATAAATGTCTTGTCTCTTTTTTTTAATTACATTTGTAATTTTTTTATTAAAACATTGTATTTTGTTTGAGTTTTGGTCATTGATTACTTGATTAAGATATTATTTTGAAAGGGTCTACTCCGGAAGTGCTTGCCACGCGGAGCGGTTAAGGAGCGTTTAGCTGTTGTTGCACTTTGTCTCCTGTATCTTTGCATCTTTCTGAACAACATCTGCATCAAACACTGACACAAACACTGACTTATATCACAAACCGCTGGTTTACGGTGAAAAACATGCGCCATGTGCATCACTTACGTTTCGGCTACGTAGAGCGTGCCGCAGCCCAGCTTCTGTCCGTCCATCACCGCCGTGGTCTCGGCTTGCTCGTGCCGCACTCCCTCGGTGGGAGGAGGGACGTTTTTCAGTAAAACCATCGCTACCGTCTGCGGTACCCGCGGGATGAGACGGCGGGAGGGGAGACAGACCAAGAAGCCAAGAAGCTAACCGTGTGACCTAATCCGTGCCACAAAGCGTTCTAATTCAACACCGGGATAACTTCACGGTCAAGATAAACGCTCAACAGCTCGAGGCGGGTAAACTGCTACAAACCACTGCGCTAATTCTCTAAAATTAACTAAACCGAGCCGAACCGTTCCGGGTAAACACGGGCGGCGCAGCGCAGTCCGAAAACACACAAGTTAGCAAAGTGCTGCTGACGCTACTGACGTTACGCTGAGAGCTGCCAAAGATGACATATCGCGGCAAGATAAGTCACTGCGGACGGAAGCCGAGAGGACCCGTGCGTGCGATTTTTCAAAAATGCGAAATAAACGTATTTACTTAATATCTTATGAAAATGAGCTTTGGTATTTAAAGACGATTAACCCGTTTTCATTATTTTCTGAAATTACTCTTTATTTTTTATAAAATGAAAATAAAACGTAAACGTCCCTGCGGTCAAACTCCCAAGTCTTAATATTTACAACCAAGCAGTTTTAATTTAATATCCTGTGTATGACTGAGAAAACGTTTTATTCACTAACTAACTCACGTTTATGTTGAATTTCGTTTGGATAAACTCCGCCCGCCTGGTGGGAGCAGAGCTGCTGCTCATCAGACAGAGCTGTGAACAATCAGCGGTCACCTGAGACAGGTGCTGCTGATTTGGGAGAAGCAAGCAGTCTTTGACCACGTGACGATGATTGTCTTTATTTCTGATTAGAGGCAGGCTGAAAACATAGAAAGTAAATGTAAATCCTACAGACTGTAAGTAACGCAGCACCTTTGTACTGGAAACTGTCATTGTTTCGTAGTTTTTGTATTAAATTAGTAGAGGCTGCAGCTTTAACTGTAGCCTTAGCGAGCTAACAGTTCTGTGCACCGGTAGGCTAATGCTACAGCTAACCAGTACAGAAGTTAATTAACCTTCTATACTGTTCGAGTCCTGACACCTGACCGTGTGGGCCAGGTGCTTATCATCCGAAAACTGATTGTCCTGTGCTTTAAAACGTGTTTAAGCTGGTAGATATGACTTTGGATCAGCTTAGCTTTAGCTCGGCTCACTAAAAAGCCGGCTCTTTCTGCTCCCACGTGGCTCCTCAGGTTTATTTGCTTAAATTAATTTATTACCAAATTATGTGTAGAAGGAATTGCTAATGTAAAAACACGAATTATATCAAAACATTTTTATTTATATGGCTTTATTTATATACGTGACACTGAACGGAGTGCTACAAAAAACAAATTATGAAATACAAAAACAAAGACCCACCTCAGACAATAAGGTCCAAACTCTGAATGTGAATTACAGTCAAACACGACATCAACAAAACATCAGACAACAAAATATGAATTAAAATATGCACGTGGTGGATGCTGCTGCGCTGGATGCTGCTGCAGACAGTGTAGGAGCAGCAACAGTTGCAGTCGACGCGCTGGCACCTAGCAGCTTGTCTTTTCTCCTCTCATGGCACTGAAGGATGGACAGTTCAAGCTGTTCACGGAGCCTGCTCGGTTTCACTCTGCACAGTCTTCACTCCGCCTTTGTACTGTCGATCACATTAAAATGTGTCCAAACTGAGGACGGAGAATGTGTCACCGTGTTGACTGTGACTCTGCTTACAGGTGTTACAGGAGGTGGGCACCCTCTAAAGGACCAGGATCAGAGTAAAGGACACAGCGGAGCGAACCTCTTCTAACGTCAGGATCCAGCTGATATGAACACGCACAGGGCAGCACGTCAATCAATCACTATGGATGTAACATTGCTTTAAAAAATGCTGATTAATCATAAAGACGATATAGGAACAGCTGACATACGCTGCCTCGACATTCATCCCTATGCAGGTTCTTTAAAAATCAAGTGTTAAACGATGTGTTCAAGTGACACTCTGTAAAACAGAAAACGAGCCCAGTGAGACTGTTTACAAGCGATACATCCTACAGTAAGTGTTTAAATGTGTATAAAGACCTGGGACCGATGGCAGAAAGCGGCCAGGTGTTTCAGAAGTGACTGCTGAGGAATAAAACGTGTTTCTGTGACGGAGCTGTGGCGGCCTCTAGTGGAGAGCAGAGCTGCCTGCAGAATACAACCATGTGCTGAACGCTGGAGCCATGACACAGTTTCATGATACTGATTCTGCAAATGTGCAAACTAACAACAATGAAACAAAGGCAGACTCTCCTCTACACTGAGACAGTTTAGAGTGGTCGTCATGGCGATTTCACACACTGAATCTGCATTAAACAGAGTTTTAATAACATTATTATATTAATAGGAGGCTAATAACTCATGATGTGCATGTTTAATGTCAGCAGATTAATAGAGACACTGACACCTTCTGTCCTTTTTCTTCTTTCCATTTCATTTTAGCTTTGAACACGTGATCAGGGGAGAGCGCGAACGCAGTCCCCCACTACCAGAAATTATGCAGTCGAGATTCCCACATTTGGGGAATTCGCAGGGGTCAGCACAACCGGAAGTGCAATGGCTGAGCCTCGCCCTGGGTGAACCACCTTCTTGATCATGGTATCTCCCCTGCCAGGTAAGTATGAGTTGTACAGCGCAGAGACGGGGAGGTCTTTCACGCAGACGCCGTGCTGACAGATGGTGCAAAGAGTTCCTCTTTGAAATCCACACGCCACAAACTGCAGAGGGAAACATGAACCTGCAGCAGCTTCATACACAACAAACTGGTTTATGCTGAAACTGGCAGATTATTTTTATTTTACTTGATAAATCCTGGTCACGTATCCCATCATGCATTGCTGTGTGCCCACGTCAGAGGCTAAGCAAGGCTAACAGCCGCATGTGTGTCTATTTTACCAACAAAACGAGTACAAGCCCCACAGCAGGTTCCAGGGAGCTGAAGCTGCGTCGCTCTGCAGCCCGGTGACATTTGATCCACGTTAAAACTGAGAAAAAAGAAGAAAACACATAAATCACATGTCCCCCCCCCCTCACACACACACATACACAAAGCACTTCCTGTTTCTTTGTGTTCGGCCGGGTTGCAGCTGCAGCCTGTGTGGTCCAGCTGTTTGCTGCCACCTGCTGGTCTGGGAGGTGAACAGCTGGTTTGTTGTTAATGCAGACATGATCCAACAGCTGCACCGACACATCTCTGAAACTGCTTTAATACAAACTGAACATTCAGGAAGCAGCATTTAGTGCATTTGACTGCATCAATATGAGCAAAGTGAACCTAACGAACGTGTTGGAGTACAGATGTTTAAGATGCGAGTTAGCTGTTAGCCCTCAAAGATGTCCAATCATGTCATAAAAAGGACTGATGCTGAATATAGAGTTTTTAAATGAAGACACTGACTTATAGTACTTACTGCAGTCAGAGTGAAGCTGTGCATATGAGGAAGTGCAACTGTCCATGTGAACTGTAACGAGATCACAGGATCAATCAGTAGCTTCAGCAGCAGAACAAAGTGCTCTGAGTGAGAGCTGCGACGTTCCTCACACATTGACTCTGTGCATGAGATAACTAAAGCATCTGACAGCAACTCAGTCAATGAAATGTTGAATGCACGCATAAATGAGCAGGTGTTATAGGCAAGGGTTTATAGTTATCAATGTTTTATTTTGAGCACATGATCAGGGGAGAGCGCGGACGCAGTCCCCCACTACCAGAAATTATGCAGTCGAGATTCCCACATTTGGGGAATTCGCAAAGGTCAGCTCAACCGGAAGTGCAATGGCTGGGCCTCGCCTTGGACCAATTACTTGATCATGGTATTCTGCCAGGTAAGTATGTTTTGCCCACGCCAAGGCCAGGGGACCCATGCTGGCAGGAAGGCTTCTCTATCGGGGTTGCAGACGCAAAACAAACGCAGGCCAAGACTTCCCATCATGCACTGCAAACGACATGCTGCCCCTGAGGGGACAACCTAATAAGCAGATCATCAGACAATGAATAACAACATAACCAGCAGCAACCAAACACAACCATGAACAAAAACTGATCAGGATATCAGCTTTATAGTGCACCTCCTATAACAAACAGCAAGAAAATAAATAATTGGATATTGATGAAAGTACAAACATGTTGAGAATCACACTTTTATTTTAACATTTAAACAACCACTAATGAATAAAGAACACATCTAGTTTCAAATTATATCATACTATTATCTTTGCACAGAGCGAGGGGTGCACCGTCTCCCGGAGGCACTGCTGCAATAACAGTCGATGCGTGAGGACGGAGCAAGCCCCCATTCCATCTCCCTGTTCCAAAAATCAATTTAATATATGGTCCCTGGGTAGGGGACGTATCAGATATTAAACTGATAAGAACAGATACTACACTTGATCTTAGCCAAATGGCCGAGAAGCGATAAATACCGCCCAGCTGCCGGAGCAGTAGGGCGGCTTCGCGCGCGCAGTCGCCCTACCAGAAGTCCAAACACCTGTTGCTCAGTTGGGGAACAACAATCAATCCATCAAGAAGAGAGCAAGCAAAAACAAAGAAAGAGGAAAGAGCCACCGACAGCAGGAGAGGGAAATGTCACATAACCGCTACAAATAAAGGTATTTGTAACGAAATAAAAGAAACAAATGCGGGGCGTCAACACTTCCGGGTCACGTGGTGTCTCAACATCCAATAGGAATTCACAGCTGAAGTCTTGCGGTTCAAACAACGTTTCCACGCACACAGCAGTGTGTATTTGTCAGTGATGTTCATGCTGATCAGGACGTGACAGAGTCCTCTGCGACTGAAACCATAATGAGCTGTTTCTGACTCAGTGTCTCTGTTTTCATGAACAAACGCAGCTCCGACGCTCTCCTGCGTCTATGTCTGTAAACACAGACGGAGCTCTGCCGCCCTCTGGTGGACGGAAGATCCAACTGCAGCTACTGCACGTTTAAATACAGACAGCACAAATACTGCAGGTCACACTGACAAGGATCCTTTCAAAATATACAAAATGAGATGATTTAACCCGCAAAACTCAAAGTAGGATTGTTTTCTGACTGAATACCTACAGGAAGTGTCTGCAGCTGCGAGCCGAAGTTTAGACGCTTCTAATGTAATGAAGTGGTGGGGGAACTGGCTCATTTCATACAGTTGGGAGGTATTTTACTTCAGCATCGACATTTTATCCAACGGTATGAAACTTAACTACCTTTCAGCCTGTCAACATCACCTGCTGGTTAGTTACACGAGTAATCAGTTACTTCACAGACCAGGATTACAGGTAGGAATTTCTGTGCAACAGCATGAAGACAGCAGATAAGGTCCAACTCGTCCAGCTGGAACATGAAAACACTTCTAAGTCACACAATAACAACCAGACACTACATTAAGATACAACAGAGGCAGGAGCCACGTGACTAATAAGTATATTCCCAGACGATCAGCTGATATCCACCACGTTCCACGGAACACCAGTGATCCAACCTTGACTGTGTTTGGATGCAAGTATAACTGAGTTACTTTTGAACACGTGATCAGGGGAGAGCGCGGACGCAGTCCCCCACTACCAGAAATTATGCAGTCGAGATTCCCACATTTGGGGAATTCGCAAAGGTCAGCTCAACCGGAAGTGCAATGGCTGGGCCTCGCCTTGGGTGAACCACCTACTTGATCATGGTATCTCCCCTGCCAGGTAAGTATGAGTTGTTCATGTCACAGCCAGGGGACCCATGCTGGCAGGAAGTGTTTTCTATCAGGGTTGTAACGCAAAACAAACGCACGGCAACCCACGGAGGTCAACGCCACGCACCTCTAATAAACGGCACAGTCCATGTTTTGAGTCAAAGCGCAGAAAAAACGTTTCTTTGAAAATGTTTTGGGTTTTTTTTTTTTTTTTTTAACAGCCAAGACTTCCCATCATGCACTGCAAACGATTATGCCGGTCCCTCTGAGGGATGACAATAACTCAGTAAACTAAATGTCAACAAATCATCAGCGCGGTAAACAACATTAATCAGTCACAACCAAACACAAATATCAACTACACCGATCACTAAGCAGCTTTATTATAAGACGTTCAGCTTTGACAAACAGAAGTTTATCACTTTCGCATTGGCGACCGAGTGGTGTCCTGCGCATGCGCACACAACCGAGTCTCGCTCATCCTTAAAACAAAACATCTTCATCCGCTTTAACTGCTTCATTTGACTTATTTCAGGCTGCCTCTGATTATAAAAACAGCACAAGTCACTCGCTTTGATATTACCACGTGTATTTTGTAAAAATATAGCAAATAAAACGAAGTTTGTCATCTCCTCCTCCTGACTTCAGGATGGCAGACTGAGCTGCAGCGGCCTCTGCTGGACCAATCAGACACCTGCAGCCCTGTGCGGGAGCTGATGCGCTCTTTACGCAACTGTACCAGGATCAGATTCAGGTTCATGGCCACGCAGAATAACAAACGGGAGGAAGATGAAAACAAGGAGTGCGGGGTGAGATGGGATAGAATATTTTAATACACAAAAGCTTAAAGTTTCTAAATTTAAGTTGGGGGCTGTGCAGAGTGTTGGGTTCTGCGAAACATCTTCATATATCAGGGAACAGTTGCGCAGCATTAACAGACTGAATTACAGACGAGGTAAGGTCAACTTAAAGTCCCGGACATGTGCATTAACGGAACTTACGTTCATGTAAATGTATATAATGTCTTTGCGGGGGGGGGGGGGTCTGGTGTTGGCGGGGTGCTGGTGGGGGAGGGTGGCTAAATGAAACGCACCTGAGCCAACGCACGTTCACACTCTCGGTTACAAGTTAATGAAAATGTCCTCAAAGTCGATAAAACTAACAAAACTCTGAATTCACATGGATGTGTTCCGAGAAACCTGCTCAAAGTAACACCTGAGGCCAGGAACTAGACGGGGCCGACACCAAACAAACTGCTCAACACAACTCAGCAATTAAACCGCTGACACAAGAGGCGCACGGCCTGACGTGACATTACAGTCATATGAGAGGTTGTAAATAAACTCACCTGAAAACGTCCTGACGCCGAAAACAAACTTCACTCAGAGGTAAAACACATGTCCGAAAACCTGGAAATCCTTGGTGGCGACGGTCAGCGGTCCTGAGACGTGACTGAGCTGTAACCTGCGTCCAATGAGCCAATCAGGCAGCGCAGATCCGTGTGACGCAACCGTTTATTAATTGGCACAAATTCAGTTTTTCTTTCTAGTTTAATTTTCGAGCCCTGGTTTAATTGTAATCACAACATGACTGGGCTGTGACAATGGACTGGAACTCAATGTGTTGTAACGGCAGCGGTCACAGAGATGAAATGTGTAGAAAAACGTGTAAATAGAACTGCTGTTAATTATGTTCAGGGTTTGGACTGAAGAGCATTTCTGATCTAATAAATTAATTAATCAATTTGCTGTCACGTGTTTGTTTATATGATAATTCAGTATTAACGGAGTAAATGTCCCAGATTGGCCAGATGATGTGACGTTATGAGGTTATGACCAATGTGTTCATGACCAATGTCCATCAATAAGAATCATAACAGCCACTCCTGGGACGTCCAGAGGTGTTTCCAGGTTAAATGGATCATGAAAAGCCTCGGGTGTGTTCTGGGTCGGCCCTGTTGGGCGGACAGGACAGGAAGTGACCTCACCTGTGAGCACCTGGCTGTCCAGACTGTTTTCTCTCCCACTCTGATGTCACACAAGTTTGAAACTCAGACGCAGCAGCTGTAAAGCTCCCGTCAGTTCCTGCTGCTCCTCAGCAAACACAGTGAACACCTGGGGCCCAGCGTCACCCCGACGTTAATGAAGTAAGACTCAAGCTGAAATGTGATTATCGTTACGTTAGGGCAGCTTAACGACCTCAGAACCACTGGTCGTGTCCCTCACCTGTCTGTCTCAGTTCACAGGTTCAGGACCTCCTTTAGCTCAGGAGGCTGCTGGGGGGAGCCACATCTCGTAACCTGCAGGATGATCCTCCCGGGAATCACAACAACAATAAACAACAACAGGAAGAAAGGAGCAGACACTGTTTCTGAGGAGATGCCTGGGATGTTGGTTTTAATAACTTAGAAAACATTTATGTTACAGCGATACTACAGTAACAGTACAACAGAGAAATGGAAGGAGCTGCACTCACGTCCGGCGCTGCCTGTTTGAATCCAGATCGGCCGGACCGAACAAGTTTAAAACCAACAGATTGTGCCACAGCGGCGAAGACGGACGCACATCAGGTTCAGTGGAATGACACAAACACACACTAACGTGCCCTCGTACTGCTAGAACAGGAGCGGTGGACCGTCGGGCCTCGATGCGATCGGGTTAGAGTTTCATCGTCCTGCACGTCCGCAGAGAAGCAAACTGAGACCGGTGACAGCGTCGGGTTTGACTCAGGAGCCTGGGAATGAGCTGCGATGATCAGGACGCTGAAGGGGATTTTCCACCCAGTGAGACTTTTGAAAATCGTGTTCTCGTCACCTGAGCAACAGCAGGAAAGTACCTGAAGGAACATTTAGGGATTAAAAGTCACTGTGGATCAAATCCCAGTGATCAATTCGATGATTTCAGCTTATTTGATGCTTTTTGGCAAACTGAGAGGTTCTTCTGCACAAACTAACCGAACAAAAACTGATTCATTTTCCTAGTTTTAAGTAAAAATCCACTGACTGATCGTTTCTGAGCCGCCAACACCAGCTGAGGTCTGACCGGTCGAGAGTTTTGTTGTTTTTGGATCCTTATCACAATATTTTCTTCACAAATTATCATCAAAAGACACGTATAAGAACATTTTTTAAATTCTCTGACGAGCACACGAGGCTACAGAAGCTCGGTAACAAAGTGCCCGACTCACTACAAAGTTTTGTTTTTAAATGGGATGAAAGTAGAAAAAATAAACTTCCTTCTCATCGGGTTCTGTTTATGTACAGCTTCAGTTCGCTCGACCTCTTTGCCTTAACAGACCGTTTGCTTTCATCTGATTCTGATCGAACCAAAAACGAAATCTCCTCACTGTTTAAAACGAACAACCGGCGACATTTTGATGATTAAATATGAAAAAATGCTAAAATAAAAAGTGTTTCTGTAACTTGTGTTTGTGACGGGCTGGGAGGCCGATTCAAGCCCAACTGTGGCTGAGATGACACACGGAGCACCGACAGTCCTGCGACACCACTGGCCTGGTGAAAGCCTCCGCAGAGGTTAAATACCTGAATCTCCACACGAGCTAGTTGGACTAGTCCGGCCTAGTCCGGCGAGCGTGAACTGACGAAGCCTCTCGGGCGTCTTCAGAGACATATAACCGAGTCCTGCTGCGTTCGATTCAATTTCCTTGAGATAACATCTGAGAGGTGTCGCTGCATTTTCAAACAGCATCAACAGATCTGCTGCTGATTTTACAGCCTCCTCTATTCAACATAATTCAATTCTATTCTCAATAATATTAATTTTCACTGATTTGCAGAATTTCCCTCCTGCTTCATTTTGATTTTGCTGCTCTACAGATATTTAATGACGTATTTTAAACATATTAGATTGTTAAATATGGAAACGTCGAGGATTTAACACACGGACGTCAGAGTAAAGTGTCTCATCTTTGAGTGAAGGGTTCAGACGTGATGAAAGTCGTGCTCGTTGCTCTAAAAACTTTGGGGTAAACTGTTTTTACTGCTCTTCAGTTCAGACGTTTGACAGATACAGACTCAGGGTTCAGACGAGGTCCTGAACTCTCAGCGAGGTCTGACTTCCTGTTTCAAAGTGACGAGGCATCTTCCTGGCTGAAAGCTGGAGGACAACAAGTCGTTTGAAGCCTAACCAGTGTTTTCGACTGGACCGAGTCAAAGGAAATCCCTTCAACTGTGAAACCTGCCTTTGTTTTCGCTCCGTCAAACCGCCACTCACTCTCCGCTCAACAGATAAAACCTCTCGAGACGAGCGCGAGTCCCTCCCGTGGTGCTTCCTCGCAAGCTGCCTGGTGTTTGATTGGTCGTAAAAAGGAAAAGAAGGTAATAATAAAGCTTTGTCACAGACCGGCGCGGAGCTACACTGGTTTTAAACGCAGAGAGCAGCGGATCGGTGACAGGATAACTCGACGGCGCTCTGGTGAACGGGCTCGGCGCTGCTCCGACCTCGCGCGAATCAACAGCCGCAGAACCTCAGAACAAAACAATGAGCTCGCAGCTGAAACCGCGTCGATGCAGGCGTCACGCAGCAGCATCTCTTCTCCTCTCCTTCATATAGAAAATATAACACTATATTTTACAAGAGGACTAAGAGAACAGAACATCTATTATCTTACAGGGAACAGCGTACAGGCAAAGTATGTACAGCAAACGTGGCCCCGCTGCAGGTGGCGGCAGCGGGCGACCGAACACTTTGGACGCCGAGTCCTGAATGTTGCATGGATCCAAAACCATGATCCCAAGTCTTTAAACAGCTGCTCTGACTCCATCCTGCCCAGTTTAAAGTGTAAACGTCTGCATTAGAGTCCAAATATTCCAAGAAACTTGACTCACTTCACTTAAATCGTGAGGACAGAGGTGCAGCCCAGCAGCAGCTGCACCGCCGGCTTCACACTAAACCTGCAAATATAATAAACAAATAAAAACAAGCAGCTTCTTTCACAGAGAGGCTGCAATCAGCCCATGCCTGAAGTCTGCCAGTGGCCTAATGTCTGAGGAGCACTTGAATGCACCGTTAGCGTACAGGCTAACTGCAGTTTCCTCTGATTGTTACTGATAATCATTAGTAGTTTGTGTGTAAATGAGGCGAACGCTCGCTGCTTTGTATTGTCAGGCTCTCGGGGTCGAGACGCCTCTGCAGGACGCTTTGGTTTCAGTTGTGCAGGTTTTCAGGTTTCTGTCTGTTTCAGGCGTCGGGCGGACACGACGGAGCGACGTGGTGAGTCAACTCCAAACAGACGCCATGTGACCAGCCTTAAAATGTGTTTTTTACAGTGCAGTGAAAGTGTGTCACCTCTGTTAACCGTGGATGCTGTGGTTGACTCTGAGGCTGCTGGGTAATTTCAATAAACAACAGTAGAAGCTAAAATTCCTCCATCGTATCGTCCCGCAGGCAAAAACCTCTAAACCTGAACCAGTGAAACCAAAACCTGCAGATGAGTCCGGCTCCCTCTGACCGTCAGGTCACATGATCCAAAGTGTTTGGTCTAGCCCTGCCCCCCCCTCCTGCCGGGTGGCGGGACTTTAAGTGCTATGAGAATGACGAAGTGCTTCAGGATGAGGTTCACTACAAACAGTTTCCTGCGTCCGGTCGGGTCAGACGTCCGTGACTCAAAGAGTTCGGAGAAATGGCGGCGCCGGCGACCTCCAGGCTGCGTGCGAGTGCGTCCACTGAAACAGGAAGCACAGCCAGTCCCGATGCGAGGTCGGTTTTGGTCCGGCAGGCCGGTCCCGGTTGTGCCAGAGGTGAGACGATGAGCGGGAATGAGTGTGAGCGGTGACGTACGGCACGTGATGGTGGATAGCACTCTACCACGATACAACAGCGAGGAGGAGGAGCAAGACAGGAGGCGGGAGGAGGCGAGGTGGAGGGAGAGAGATATCCAGTTTCACAGGTGGTTTGTGGGTAAGAAGGCGTGACAGTTAAAAGAAAACAACAGAAACGAAGAAGCGGCGTTACTCACAAACACAGCCATCACGACTGCGGACTGTTCTGCACAGAGTTTAATGAGTCTGTCTGCGCCTCCTCCTCCTCCTCCTCCTCCTCCTCCTCCTCCTCGTCCTCGTCCTCGTCTTCCTCCTCCTCTGGATGTAAGGGGCCGTTGTGTCTGCCCTGCCTGCCTGATCCTGCACTGTCCCTGGGCTCAGAGGCACTTCCACCCCCAGGCTTCGCCGGGCCTCTGCAGGTCCGATGTCCGTTTGAGGGAGACAGACTGCGGCCCCGCCCCTTTTCCTGAGCGTCGCTGTCGTTTTTGCTGTCGAGCCTCCTCTCCGACGACTTTTTAGTCATCGCCCTCTGTCTTTCTTCCTCTTCCTCCTCTTCCTCCTCCTCATCGTCGTCAGAGTCGATGCGGTTGAGTCTTTTGCGGATTGGGCGATCCTCCTCTGACGACGACTCCGAGTCCTCAGACTCCTCGTCGTCCTCGTCGTCCGTCGAAGGCCGCCGTTTCTTCAGCATCTGAGCGAGTCGTTTGCGGCGCTGCTGCGACAGTATCTCTCTCCTCTTCCCCCGGCCCATCTTCTCCAGGTCCTCCTCCTCTCTGTCCGTCCTCTTTAACCTCCTCCTCTTGTCGCCGTCCGTCTCCGTCTCTAACAGTTTCCTTTTCAGCCTCCTGCTTCTCTCCCTGTCGTCCTCCTCCTCGTCTTTGTATCTCCTCCTCTTTTCTCTCATCCTGTTCCTCCGCAGGTCCTCCTCCTCTCGTCTCCTCCTGATCCCTCGCCTCCTCTGCTCGTCATCCTCCTCGTCTTCATAGTCGTCCTCCTCGTCAGACTCTCTGGACGAAGGCGTCGCTGAAAGGGACAGAAAAACGACTTGTTCATCTCTAAAAAGCTTCTCGTCCTGCATGAATTCAACACGGAGTGATGCTGCGTTTACTGACCATCGCTGTAGTCGCTCGACAGACGCTCCTTCCTCGGTCTGCCGCGCCGTTTCACCGTGTCTCTGTTAGCCGAGGTCCGCGAGTTGTCCGACGACTCGGACGTCTCGCGGTAGTTGACCTGCTGGCGCTGGCCTCGCCTCAGGCCCCGCCTCTTTTTGTCAGCGTCGCTGTCGGTCATGTCGCTGAACTGATCGGAGTCTGTGGAGCGAGGCGGTGAGACTGTTTATGAAGACATGATATGAAGAGTTGCTCTGTTCTGCTTTGTATCGACACAGACTGGGTCGTCGCTGTTCGACAAAGAAAAGCAACAACTCGTCTCATTTGATGCAAAAACAGAGAAAGTTTGATGTTTTTTCAGCATTTTTAGTTGAAAAATACCAAAAACGATGAACTGGATGATCAAATCGTTTGACCCTCACTGTGTTTTCAAGCCTCCTGCAGTTTCCCGAGTCTCTGCGCTGATTAAAACATTTGCTTTTAAACATGAATCACATCCTCGGCTGCAGCGTCACAGTCACACTCACCCATCTCTTCGTCGCTGTCCTCCTCCTCCTCCTCAGAGGAGCGTCTCCGCCGCCGTCTGAGCCGTTTCCTGCCCCTGCGCTGGGTCCTGCTGGGTCGGTGTTTAGGGACCCCTCTTAACGCCCGTCCGGGCCGGGTCCCGCTGTCCAGGCTGCCCACGTCGCTGCCCGCGTCTTCATCTTCCTCCTCGTCGTCGTCGGCTCCTGACGCGCCGAAGTCCTCGTCCTCCGAGCTTCAGACGGAAGAAAACACGTTTTAATGAGGAAACACTGTGTCTGTGTGTGAGTGTGTGTGTCTGTGAGTGAGTGAGAGTGTGTGTGTGTGTGTGTGTCTGTGAGTGAGTGAGAGTGTGAGTGTGTGTGTCTGTGAGTGAGTGAGAGTGTGTGTGTGTGTGTGTGTGTGTGTGTGTGAGTGAGAGTGTGTGTGTGTGTGTGTTACCTGTTGCTCAGCATGAACTCGTCCTCGCTCTCTGCCGCCGTGCTGTCACTCTCCAGGTCGTTCAGCCTCCTCCTCTTCCTGTTCCTGGCAGCGTGGGTCTGGCTCCTGATTGGCCGCTGGCTCTCCTTGCCGTCCTCTGATAGGACAGCCGAGATGTCTTTCTGACCTGCTGCGGGAGATTACAGGAGATCGATTGGTTGTGTCAGTGACAGGCCTTTCCTGTGTGCACACTCTGACATGCAGCAATAACGGGAAGTGTAATCTGATTACATGACTAATGTCTGCGTTACATCTAACTGTGACAGTTTCGTGACCCTGTTATTACGACGTCTGCCATTGTTAACGCATCTCTTCCCGCCCAGCGCTCGGTTCTGTCCTCCCGCTCAGACATTCAGACGACATACTGAGGGTCACATGATCAAACGCCGCTGAGCTGCTCTCCGCCGTCTGAGGGGCCGCTCACCTCCACACAGGTCCCCGATGTCCTCCTCGATCGCCTCATCGATGGCATCGTCGAAGTCATCAAACCTGCGGCAAACGCACAGATCAGCTTTTCAAACGTTATTTACCCCGCCGGGCCACACCCGCCGGGCCACACCCGCCGGGCCACACCCGCCGGGCCACACCCGCCGGGCCACACCCACCTGTAGCTGATGTGCTTCCTGGTTCTGGTCGACCTCCTCCCCAGATTTTTGCTTTTTTTGGAGTCCTTCTTCTTCGCAGACTTCTCCTCCTCCTCCTCGTCTCCCTCCTGAGAATCACAGCAACTGTTTTTAACATCGAACAGTAAAATATAAACTATTTGTTTTACATCAGCTGTTGGTTTGGGAAGTTCACAGCATCCAGGTGGGAAACATGAACTCCTGCGGGATCCAAACTGCAGCAGCCACTGCAGCGTGGACGCCGAATGTTATTGCGTCTGATCGCTATCATCCATGTGACCAAATATAACAAACACACGCTGACGTGGCGGCTGACAGCTGAGAGGAGAAAAGACACATTTGGTGACGGAGTGAAGTCTGAGGAGAGAGAGACTCAGTGATGATGATTGGACCCAACGTGACACCTCTTCGATATCCCTCTGGGAACAAGCTGATCAGCTTTGCAAAGAAAGAACCCAAAACAAAGCAAATCACCAAATATAATAATGTGCAAACACCTGAGAAGCAGCACAGTTAAAGGTTCATTTCACAGCTTTGCACAGTTTCTTATTTGTGCAGGTTAAACTGCCCAAAAGCTGCAAAGTTCACGTTTTGGTTTAATGCTCACATCGACTCTCTGGTGTTAGATACAAGACAAACCGAGACACTGATGTGAAAACAAACACTGTGAATCTATTTACAGCAGAAATGTGTTTTTAAGCAGACGTGGTGTGAAGTGGTGTGTTAACACTGATGTGTTACAATGACAAAACCACACACACACACACACACTGTGCTTTACTCACAGGAATAATGTTCTCCACGCTGATTCCCACGTACACCAGCCGCTCCCTCCTGGAGGGACGGAGAGAGAGGAGGGTCACAATCCACCACTTTTCAGGAAGTCATTGTGTGTGTGTGTGTGTGTGTGTGTGTGTGTGTGTGTGTGTGTGTGTGTGTGTGTGTGTGTCTGTCCACCTCCTCTCGGCTCGCTCCTTCTTCTTCAGGGCACTGTCCAGGTTCTGCAGCTGCTCCTCCAGCTTCTCACACAGCAGCTTCTGAAGGGGCGCAAACCAAACACGGCTCCCATCACTGCTGCTTCACAGTGTTTGTTTGTCAACATCAAAACAAGTGCCTCTCTGTCACACACACACACACACACACACACACACACACGCTGCTTACGTGTTGGCAGGGGGGACAGAACCACTCTCCATCTGGAATCAACATGAGCGGCGGCCGCAGACACGCAGTGTGGTATCCACTGTCACAAGAGTCACACAGCAGGATCTGGGGATGCACGCGCGCGCGCACACACACACACACACACACACACACACACACGAAAGAAGCCGTTTTCACTCCAAACATCACTGCAGTCTATGAGTAAATGTCGTTTCATTGTGTTTTGTTTTGCTGAAATTTCCCTTTAAAACCTCAAACATCACAGGACTAAAACTGGCCAAATGTTTGTGGACAGGTGTGCCACACTCGCTCCCTCTCACCAGCTCGGGGTGGTTGGGGAGGCCGCAGTGGCTGCAGGCGTCCTCGCTGGGAAACTCCTCAGATTTACAGGATTCCTCCGAGTCGCTGCCGCCCTCGCTCTCCTCCTCCCCTCGCTTCCTCCCTCTGTCCTCTGCCTCACCTCCCTCGTTTAGTTTGCGCCTCTTCGTGCGGATGTTGGACCATCGGGGGCGTCGATGCCTCCTTTTACCCTTAAAACGCAACAAGAAAAAGAGTCAAACAGGCAAAAACAACAGAGTCTGAGTTTTAAAGTCACAGGACTCAAACTGTTTACCCTCTGTTTCCTAATCTGACCGACAGCTTCTGTTTTTCTGTCTTTCTTCAGAGTGGAGTCCCGCTCTTCTTCGTCCTCCTCCTCCTCCTCCTCCTCCTCGTCCTCTTCCTCCCTCGTTCTGGCAGGGAGAGCCTGTTTCCTCTGGGGCTTCTTCCTCTGGCTCTCAGCCGCCTTCGAGCTCGGCCTGCAGGTTGGCAAAGCAGAGGATCTTCAAGATAAAAAGGTGCAGACGGGACCGAGTTTACTGTCACAATCAAACCAGCGGATCACAGGACGAAGTTCATGCTTCATGTATTTCATCAGCACACATACCTGCAGATCCTCGCTGATCTCCTCAGTGGCCTCCCCTCCTCTTGCACCTCCTGCTCCTTCTCTTTCTCCTCCTCTTTTCCTGTTTTGCCCCTCAGCTTGTTTCTCCGGTGGGGAGGAATCTTGATCTTCAGCCTGATTCCTTCTTTCTGGAGCTCGGAGGAAGCCTCCTCCAGGGGGCCCTGCCTCTGCTCTGACCCAAGCCCAGAGTCCTTCACCCTGAACGGGTCCGCTAACGCGCCATTGACCCCGTCGCCCTGCTGCTCCTTCTGATCCTGCTGCTCTGCTGTGAGAGGAGGAGCAGATTCTGCCTCCAACAGTCCTAAAGTGCTTTTATTCTTTGCGTCTGTAGCCCCCTCCTCAGCTACGGGACGCTCCTCTCGTCTCTGCTCCTCCTTCTCATCCAGGTTGTCGTGTTTCTGTTGATGGCTGCTGCGGCTGCTCGTCACCACCCTGTCTATCTGCTCCTCTGTCCTTTCTCTATGCTCCTCCTCTGCCGTCTGTCTGTTGGGCTCCTCTGAGGACTGAGACAGCGAGGAGACGCTGACAGAATCCACTTTTCTCTCCACGACTTCGGGCGGTTGATCAGATTTTAGTGGTTTTCTGGCAGTTTGAGCCTCCATCGCAGGAGGAGGAGGAAAAGCAGCCGCCACCGCTGCCGCCGCCACCACCTCGCCTTCGACAGGTCCCTTCCGTACCAGCACCGACTGCCGGCTCACCTCCTTCTCCTCCTCCGCGGCTCTGGAGGCCTGGTGGTCCACACTCGGCCCGTTTTGCTCCGGCGGCTCAGCAGCGAGGGCTCTGTGGCGCTCCGACGGGCTGCGGATGACCCCAATGTGACCTATGACGCCGACTTGACCTATGACCCCTATGACCCCATTCTGTCCTTCTTTGTGTGGTGGGAGAAGAGATGCTCTCCCATTGGTCAGCTCTTGCCTCGCTGCCGTGGCGACCAGTTGCTGCTGTGATCCAGTTTGACCACCGGGTGGTGCTGATGAGTTCGGTACCTTCCCCTCTCGTCCGTGACTGTCTTTGGTCTGGATCACTGAGGGGTTACAAACAATGATACTGCTGCTGTTGCTGTTGTTAAGGTGGTTGCTATGGTAACTCTCCGCCAGCTTTAGCTCCCTCTTCTTCAGCGGTATCTTGGCCTGCTGGCTGCTCCTGACCACCGCCCGCTCCGCTTCCTCCTCCTTGTTCACCTCCAGCTTTGTAGCAGTCGCGCCCGGCGCCATGACGACCGACACAGCGTTTTTGGGGGGGTCGGCGTCCCTGGACTCTGATTTGATGATGGTGGTGATGGTGCTCACGCGGTTATCGAAGACCGGCGGTTTGTAGTCCGTCTTCTCTTCTTTGACCTCAATGATTTCCTGCTTCACGGGCTGCGTCGGCTCCTGTTTGACCGCTGAGCAACATCAAAACAGATGAAAGCTAATTAATCACTAAACATATCAATCAGAGGAGGCAGTCGTCATGCATCACCGAGCAGATCTGAGCTTCTTCTGATTTACTAACCTTGTTGCAGGGGTTTGTCTTCCTTCACAGGTTCCATCTTCTTGCTGTCAGCGTGCTCCTCTGTCGTCTTGGAGGGTTCGGTGTCGGTGCTTCCGACGGCCTCGAGCCCTGAGTCACCACACAGACACACTCAGTCCTTCACAAACACTCGCCGCGTCTTATTTTAAACGTAACACCAACAATCAAAATCCAGCCGTGACATGAACCCACAGCGTCAAACACACCTGCATCCTTCTCTGTGGGGCTGCTGCTCCTCGGTCCGGTCTGACTCTGGTCCCGGTCCTGATTTGGGTTTGGTTCAACCTGGGCCTTCAGCAGCTCCAGAGCCTCTGCCAGGTCGTTCCGTGTCCTGGGGAGACAGTCGGGATCAGTGGCTGCTTTCAAGCGGAGGTGGGGAAGTTAATGGTCAACAAAACAACTTTGATAAGTGTCGTGTCACGACAGCCCCACCTGACGATGCACCTCCAGGTGGATCCGTCCTGATCGTCCTGCTCCTCCGTGTACAGCCGGATGTTCTGCTCCTGGTCCAGCTGAAGCCAGTACATCAGGCCCTGCCGGTCCCGGCCAATGGGCTGCAGACGCATCTTCTCTGGGTCCTCCTCGTTAATCGCCATCTTGAACTTCAGGTTGTCATCGAACTGACACTCGCAGAGATACTGAGGGGGGAGCAAGACATTTCAGATGTTCCAGATCAGATTCAGTTTTAGATGCTTCAGTCAGACAAAGTAAAAACAGCGCGTGTCATACTTTGAGGATACTTGACTTGCACTCCATGGACATTTCCTGGTAGCCCTTCTGCTCCAGCTCCCATGCCCAGGTATTGTTCAGCTCCTGGCAAACCTGCAACACACACAGGTGACATATCATCACTGAACACAAGCCTCTGCCAGTTCTCTGTCCCATCACCCACACGCCAGGTTTAATTAACAGAAGTGAGGCTCTATGTTGAACAGGAAGCTCTCAGACGTCGCTCTACACGGTCAGACACCATCCCTCACCTTGGCCAGGTACTTTTCCCAGCGGTCGGTCGACACAGACCTCCCCAGTTTTCTGAGCAGCTTGACGTGGAGCTCCACAAGTGGTTTAGGAACTGGAAAACACACACGGGACGATGAGAAGCACAACAGTGATCATCTACACGTTTCATAAATCAACCAAAGGTGCTGAGGTGCCCTTGAACACAACACAACTTAACAGCAAGCTGCAGTGCTGGTTTCCTGAAGCAGACCGTGATCTCTTACCGCCATGTTCAGGAGGCTGAAGGAGGAGATCACTGACCCTTTGAAGATCGATCATATCACAAAACAGGAATAGGAGCTGCTTTAATGTTTCAACAACATTTTAATTACTGTGTGTGACAGTGTTTATTTAGAGGGATCTTTAATAAAAACTACCAACTGCATGACGACAGAGCTCAGCTAAGGCTCAACATCGGGATTAAATCAAAACCTGGTTTCAAGATTCAACTTAACCCTGAATGTATGAACCAAAACAGAGGCGTTGATTAACGGCCTTTATGTAAAACCATGAAAAACACGTCTGTAACAACAGATCAACGACTTGATAGTGATGGCTTTCAGTCCAACCACCAAACATTTCCTCCAGCAGCCACTTATTGGTGCAACTTAAACGCCTCGACATGAGCAATAAAAAGGAGACACGCTCGTCTATGCTTTTATACGCTGCTGCACACTGAGTACTGATTATACCATGCAGTGTGTTTTGTGCTCTTACAGTGTTGCTTTTAGAAATATTACTGCACATAAAGTATCATCGGGATAACTGGTGATGTGCTGGCTTATGAATAGTTCATGCTGCTCACTCAGTGCTGTGTAAATACATGTTTGCTGTGTCTGTGGTTCTCTAAATTGGGTGCCAGCAACTTCCTGGTGTGTGTATAACAGTCAGGTACAGCAAATGATTATTGCATGTAGGAAAAGGACTCAAAACAGGCCAATGTTTTTACTCCTCTAAGGAAATGTTGTGTTTAATTTTTAATATTAATCCTTTATAAGAAGATGAGATGCCTCAAAAAGGCCACATTTTTGGGTGTTTCCAACAGATACTGCCACTTCAAATAACTATAAACTATAAAATACATCCAATATTAATCTGGAGGGGCAGTGCAACTTCACCTCATGGCAAAACACACCTCTGGTATCTAATATTTTTGTTGTAATCATATGTTATTATGTGTTTTCATTAGTCAGGACTCTGATTATTGTTGACGTGATGCTGGTGTGACTGTCTGTTCTGCCTTCAAAACAACAAAAACAAATAAAAACCCCACCGACATCAGTAAATATCATAATAAGTAATAAAACAACCTTGAAGCAGAAACAAGGCTCTCTGTGTGGTCTGATGTGAGACTTTCACTGACTCTACGACTCTACAGGAAATTCCAGTTTTCTCTGCAGGCAGAAACGTAGAAACTGAAAGTTTTTTATCGATTACACGTTTTAAGTCAGACTCAGAAACTGTGAAAACGCATTTAATCATACCTGACTCTGAAATCTCTGTATCATAACTAATTACTGTATGATTATTAACTGCTGTTTAACTTTATTCTTCAGGTTAACGTTACGGTGTGGAAGCTAACGCATCAGAACTAACGGTACTTAAGAAACTAGCTAGCTAACAGGCAAACGTGGCTGACATGGTTTGAAAAACGGCTAACACGACAGATTCACGTCTGAAACATGCTTTTCTAATGAACGATAACGCCGTAAATTCACTCTAGAGCTCCGTGTCTACTTTACATGAAAGTTGACGGAATTTTTGATGCTAACAAGCTAGCTAGCAGCTAAAGTACCTACTGCGCGTGCGCACATTTGACAGCCACTCCACCAACGGCAAAAAAATAACATCCACTGTTTTTAGCAATCATCAGCCGCTCCGGTGTGACAGCCGTCTACATTACTGAAAACAATACCACCGTGAGAGCACGATTAACACAGAAACACAGGGGGACACTGATGTCATTCCAGTCCGGCTGCCTGTGAGGCGAGGCCGGTGAAAAATTACACCTGACACCGCTCCGGAGCTAGCTGGTTGGCTGTGTGTGGTCACTCGGCTGTGCTGCATCATGGCTCCCACACCAAGTTTAGCGTTAACGGATCAATATCAGCCTTGACAACATTATCGATGACCTGTCACTTGCGTCTAACTAAAAAGAAAAATCCCCTCCTCTCGGGTGATACACGTCTGTATCCCGTTTCCCATTAACTTTAGCACAAACACACAACACGGACCAAAGTGTGTGGAAATGGGAGCGGAGCTAGCTTCGTGTTAGCGGGGCTACGATGATGATGATGGTGGTGGTGGTGGTGATGATGATGATGGTGATGGTGGTAGTGGTGGACCCTCTTCTCCTTCGGTTTCAAGTGTCGCAGCTTTCCACCACTTCTTCGCCACACCACCACCACCTCCGCCACAGCCACGAGCACTACCACCGATCTCTCACCTGCCGTCGTGTCCCGCAGATACCTCTCCATCTGCGGGAAAGTCATCTCGGGCAGGTCCAGCGCCGCTCCGTAGCGCTCCAGGAACGAACAGACCTCCGCGAAGCTCGGGCAGAGCGCCGGGCCGGAGCTTCTCACCACCACCGGAGCAGCCATCTTTCCAGGCGGAGAGAAACAGGAGGGGAGGGCTCGCTGCTAGGATGCGACTGTGTGCGAGTGAAATGAATGGAGGGAGTGAAGCATCTACCGGTGTCAAGTTACAACAGCAGAGTTTCCGACTTCCGGTAATGAATTTCAAAATAAAATCATGTGCTATGGACACTCCGCGTTTACACATCAGACAAGCAAAAATAAACAGTTTAGTTGACTAATTTTATTTAATCAAACTATATAAAACTACATTTTATCACACCGTAGGATACAGTGTTTGTATTTTATTTTTGTCTTTTTCATCATACTCGGCTTGCGCCTTTATTTTACAAACTCAAACATCCAATTTCCGGCATCTTTGGGGCTATTTTACGGCAACTTGACGCAGCTGTGAGAAGTTGGGAGGACCAGGGAGGGCAGAGCGAGAAATGCCCAGAATTCAACGCGATACACCAACATAAAAAAACAATTCAAAATGGTTTTTATTCGTCAAATGTCCCCGGAATTAATTAAATATCGTGTAGTCACTCTTCATCCGTCCTACAGGGAAATTAGAAACCCAGCGCAGGCGTCAACGATGGAAGCAAACTGCCGTTTTATTTCCTATGATTTGTGTTTACACACACACACACAATACTGCTCGGTTTATAAATACGTGAAGTATCAATCAGTCTCATTTGTTCTCCAGCACCGCTGCATGCTGCGTAGAGAGTCACGCTGCCTAGAAGGGTGCTGCATTTAAGGACTGTAGGAAAAATGTTCCTTTAGAGACAACGACCCCAATTCTGTTTACATCTGTTTACTCTAAGAAAAACTAGTTCACACTGGAGAGTTATCGACATTTTCGCATCGGTTTTTGACATGATTCCGTCCTGAGTTCGATCAAACACCCCAGAATATCGTTCAGATGTCACATGCTTTGGCAAATTACGCGTTCTTTTAAATTCAACAATACAGTCAACACATCAGCCAACTAAAGTCATCAGCTGACGACTCCGTCAAAACATTAGTTGAAGCTCATGCCTAAACTCAAGTAGGAGTTGTTGGAAAGCTCGTTTCTAAACACTTGTGCTGACTTGCCTGTTGGTTAACTTCACCCCTGCTTGTAAATAACATATTTGCCACAAGGAGACAGAGACTGTAGAGACACTTGGACTGGATTCTCTCAGATCACTGGTCTTCAACCTTTTAAGCTGCAATGTCAACGTGCTGTTGGCATTTAAGTCTCTGATGTTTTCATTATAACAATTTCAAAACCATAATCAGTATTTAATTTTTTTTTAAAAAGCAACAATAAGAGAAGAGTCAGAAAAAACAAAGTTTTATGCAGGATTATATTTTTCTTCTCTCTCTTCCTGTGAATCTAATGTTGCACCCCTTAAAATTTACTTTGTGACCCTAATTTTAAACGCCAGTCCGAGGCCAAACACATCAGTGGCTGTTTACTTTCAGACTTAAACAGGATTATTTGAGACTTGATGACTCCCTAAAGCTGTTCAGTGGGTGCAGAGGATGGGAGCTGGGGGGAGGATGGTGCAGATACTTACCCAAATACAAAAACACAACATGCCAGTGAGGTAAAACGTGAAAGGCAATGAAATCTCAGGCTGCAAATCACATTTCTTTGCATTTTTATTTGATTTATTATAGCTTTTTATATTTAATAAAATAAATAAATAACAATTTGTGTCACATTTATTATTGGATGGTTTGAGATTTCACCTTTCTTTGAGTTTTATATGCATTGTGTACTCCTGTATTGTATCCTAACAGAAATAATATGATACTCAACCTGCTTCAGCGTTCCTGACACTAATTTGGTTCTGGTTTCATAAATAAATTCGTTTCGTCTTCGTTTTTATTTAACAGTGAACAAAAGTAATTATTTCTGTGGGTAATAAACAACCACTCTGCATAAAAACATCAACATTTAAAGTGTAACGTCCGAGCTGCATTTGAAGGCATCATTACGGCTGGAAAGTCAGAGCTTCGGACTTGCACTTGAAGGCATCTGTTTTTAAGGAGGGCGGAAGGAGTTTTCCGTCTTACAGGAAGAAGCCTCGGAACTTGTGCTCATTGTTTCATCTGTTGAGCGCCCGGGCCGTCTCATCTGTGAACTCCTGGAAACCAGCTTCTCTTCGCCGCCGGAGCCCTGAGCTCGCAGCCATGACGCGTTCATAGACCCGCGGAGGTGCAACGAGCGCGGGCAGAGCCGGTGAGTTTACCTCCATCGTCCCGGTTCACACGAGATTATAACGAGCTAACGTCATTACCAACCAGTTCACCGTCGTGTGTGCTTTAAAACACGGACCGCGTGTGTTTGGCTACTGAACATCTTTCGACTGAAAGTCAGCGATACTTTAAAGCGATGTTCGTGCATCTTTATACAATCCCATCAGTCACGCCTCTTGTTGGCGGAAAAACGCGCTCAAAATGAAGATTACTCCCAAACCATGTGCGCATTTCTCCATAAAATGTGCTAAATAACGAACAAGATAGTCTGAACTATTTAAATTCAACTGCAAACAAACAAAGGAGCCTGTTGTTGTTGTGGGGAGACAGTCACGAGTTGTTTTCACGAGTTGTTTTCAGACAGAGGTTTAATAAACACGTTTTGTCACGGTGTTCAACATCTTCAAACTCCTGCAAGTAAACGGCTGCACCCGAGGGAGGATGGCTAAAACAAAAACAGGCTTCAGTTCATCAGAAATCATCTAAATCAGTGGATCCACAGGTGCCTGTTAGACGGAAGATGCTTTCAGATTCCTGGAAAACAGCTAGTTATCAGATTCCTGGAAAACAGCTTTTCTCTGTGGATTCTGCAGTGATATGACTGAAAAAGTGCCCAGATGGCTGTTTTTATTAAACAATTAACTTCATTAAAGAGGAGATTTCAGTTAAATTTCCTTTATACAGCTTTGTAGTGACTGGATTATATCTGAACATGTATTTTTCTGCTTTATACACAAGAAAAAAGAACAATAAAATGTAAAAGCCGGAGCTCCAGAGACTCCTCAGTTTCACTTTGAGTTTGTAGGAGAAGACAGTTGCCTTGAGTCAGATCCAGCAGGGAGAGCAGCTGTTGTCATGGTGCAGCTGAAACTGTTTTCCCTGCACAGTCGAAGCCTTCTGTGCCTCCTTTAAATCTCCACTGACCGTCTGACCCTCAGGGATGAACTAACAGTGCACCCCTGCGAAGTCTGCAGGTTAGTCCGCCGCTCAGCCTGCTGTGTGCTCTGCCGATCCTCCGCACGAAGCTTTGACTCAGATTTTGCTCTTTGCAGAAGTTTGAGCTCCACGGTGGCGGCGCACAGACATGCACAGACATGCACACACACACCTGCGGGTTGTCACTGGAACACTTGCACCACAGCTCCTGGTGATAGTCATACGACTTAACTCTGTCAACTGACTCACCACGGCTGCGTCTCACAGCTGCGGTGTGCTTGTTACCGGGCCGTGTGGCGTTCAGGAACAGGAAAGGCTGGACATTCTGATAGCATGTCCTCTCACACTGATACCAAGAAGTCACAGTTGAAGCCAACTAATGCATCAGTTGTGTTTTAGTTGCAGAGAAACTACATTCTAGACCGTAACCACATAGAAAAGAGCCCTGAGTTAACTTGTTACGGTTTTAGGCTGCAAAAATCAAACATATTAAATTACAGACTGAAGTTTTTAGAGGATGTGTGTGAGAAGCATTGAATGAAATGGGCGTATGTGAACAGACTCAACCAGATTTTCAAGAAACAGGCATCATAATTATCATCAGTGCAAACAGCCTGCTGATGCCTGTCAGGTGCGTGCAGCCTGGAGTTGTAGCTGATTTTGGTTCAGTAATGAGCTGTAAACGGAGCACAGATCATGGATGTAATGCCTTTATTCATTCAGGATTAACTGTGTCAGTGTTGCAGCGTGAAGCAGCCACGGCGTGTCTCCTGCAACCTGACACCTGACGCCTCGCTTTGCATCACACAAACCAAATTTGTTTTAAAAGTGAAAAGAGAGAATTCAGTCTGAACGTCTGGAACCAGCTGCACATGCTGATGTGTTTATCATGTTTGTGTTTTTATTTATGTGCTGCAGGTAACAGGAGAGCGGCGAGATGGCCATCGCCCACGTGGCGACAGAGTACGTGTTCAGCGACTTTCTGCTGAAGGAGCCGAACCAGGCTCGATACCGCAGCGTCCGGACGGAGCTCGCCATGGACAAGATGGTGACGTGCGTGGCCGTGGGCCTCCCCCTCCTCCTCATCTCTCTGGCCTTCGCTCAAGAAGTTTCAGTGGGTGAGTCGTGGTAACGGAGAAAACATGCTCTTATTGTGAAAAACCTGAAACTAACATCAGCTCACAGGGTTCAGACGGATCATGACTGAACTCCTCGTCACACACACTCTCATCACACACACTTCCTGTCTGTCTGACTCTCGCAGGTACTCAGATCAGCTGCTTTGCACCGACCAACTTCTCCTGGAGGCAGGCCGCCTACGTGGACTCGTACTGCTGGGCAGCCGTGCACACACACACTCTACCTCTGTGGCTGCACAAGGTACACCCCCCCACACACACACACACACATATGCACGCACTATTCAGACGTGTAATTCTCAGACAATGGGCGATGATAGCTCACACACATACCATGTAACACACCTTGCAGAACAATAAAACACGTTTAGACTGTCGTCCTGCTGCAGCTCAGTGAAATAATAATAAAATCAGAAGTGAGTCCCCTCCCGCTGTGCCGTGCAGCTTAGAGTTAGATTCTGTGTGTGAAATCGTGAAAACGTGACTCTGTACGTTTGATTTCCTCAAACGCTGCGTGACATTGAAAGCAGCGGGGGCGTTTCACACGGGCAGGTTTTGTTTTGGGGATTTCAGGGTGTGGCTGAGAATAGTTTTGGTGTGAAGTCAAAGGACATACAATGAAATATGAAAGAAACAG